>VSMD01042778.1:0-18132 GCA_008750895.1 Mirza zaza
AGGGGAGAAGGAATGAAATTAAATGTAAGAATCAAAAACTTTATTTATCAAGGGAAGTGGAAAGATGAGATTCTTTTATGGCCTGTTAAGACCCCCCTATAAGGTATGCGATTTTAAGAATGATTTGTATTCTAAGTAAAATAAAGGTATTAACTTAAAGAGAAAGAATGTTTACTGCAATTGCAATGAGTTTCCAGGATGTTGGCTTAACAGACTGCCTTTATAGGTATGAACACACACAGGGAGATTGCACACTAGGGTTCATTTTTCAATATTTTAAAGTCTTGGAATAAGCATCTTTTATTTTCTCTGTTGGATGGTGTCTACCACTTCAGTGACAGCTGTTGGGAAAATATAATTGAGGAATTAATGAGATGTGGCTCATAAGACCATTATTTTATTGTATAACCCAATATTAGTATACTAAAGACAGAAATAGGAGTTTGCAGGGGTTTGCCCTGAAGGAATGTGTGGACTCAGTGGTCCACTTATTAGAGGCTGCTATCATGGCAGAGCTCTCAAATCTCCAGTGGGGATGTTTTCCAGGAAGCCTTCCCAGTATCTCAAAATCTGTGAGCATCCCTGTGTCTTTAAAGACAAGACAAGGCAAATATGGCCCACAGGATGGGAGCCAGAGACAATGAGTGCCCTTTGCCCAGAGAAGCGCCCTGGTGGTTATAAACAACCTGTTTATTAGCGATGGGCTCCCTGCTCTCTCCTGACTGTCTACCTTTAAGTCCACCATAACTAATCAAAGAAATATTGAGTCACTATACCTCTTTTGTTATACCTTTGTTAATTGACAGCTACATCTTTAGAAGTTAGCCCCTAAAAGACTTTGTACCTGTTTGTTCACCTAGATAGATTAGAAGCCCTTTGAGAGGACTTTTGACCCTAACCCACTATCTGTATCCCCTAGCAACTGCATTGGCTTATATGCAAATATGTTACCCTGACAACTGGTAATTGATGTCTGTGATTATAAAAACCTGTATGAATCTAACCATATTGGGGGAGGTTATGGAGATACGCAAGTCCCCTAGGAACTTCCCGCTGTGCTATATCTGATCTTTATATATATATTATAAAACTATAAACTATACCTTAGTCTCTGTGTATCCTTTTATTTCTCTCTGTTGCCTATCAATTTCCTTATCCTCTGTGGCAACCCCTATCTTAGGGACCTGGCTCAGTGGGGAGAAGTAGCTAATCTCATGGCGGGTCTACCTCAATTACTCTCACACCGCAGACAGCCATGCAGGAAGTCTTAGGTTGCACACGTGCGTGCTGTTGCATGGTGAGCAGGTATGTGTAAACCTCCTCCCAAAGGCAGAGGGAGCTGAGAAGCCGAAGAAAGAGGCTGACAAGTCCAGTTTCTCAGAAAGAAACATTTAATAAGTACTTACCAACAGAAGCCATTTCTTGGCTGCCACAAAGCGATGGATCCCCACACTTGCCTTCCAGAAAGTGCTCTTTATTTATCAAGCTTTCTTTTTGTAAAACGTGATGCTGGTCATGTCTCAGACTATCTTGTGAAACTCATCACCACGGGGGAAGTTACATAGCATTTTTATGAGGGGTTTTCTATGCAGCAGGCATTGTTCCTTGACCTTGTTTCTGGTACGCCTCGGTATGCAAGAGTCAGACATTGGTCGTTATGGCGGTTGTGCTTCAAGATGGCGTTACTCTTGCCATGCACTAGGCTGTTCTCCTACACATGTCCTATGGATTGAGTGGCCTTTCTTCAGCACTAACATGGTATATGTATCCCTGTCATTACAGATGCTGTGTGTATTATAATCATCTGTCATATGTCACCCTTTCCGTTAGTGAGAGGCCAGAGGGTATGTTTTTGAAACCACAGTGGCTGGTACATCATAAGCACTCAGTATTACACAAATTAAAAAGATCAGTGGATGAATCGTTGTAACTCAGAGTTTCCCCAGTGGACACAAAGCACAATCCTATTTCAGAAAACAATGGAATTTCAGTGAGTTAGGGGCAAAAAAGGCAACATATCAACTTTTCTAAAAGCAATCTAATAAGCATTGCAGAGGTGATTTTTCTGCGTAAATGGCTATGAAAGCAAAACAAAGGAATAGGCCTCATATTTAAAGTGAGTTTTGATATAATTCAGTTTTCCATATTTTTAGTACTTCAAACAGAAAGTTTTGACAGAGAAGCAAACTCAAATCCCAGCATAATGTCATGTGATCAGATAAGGGCTATTTGTTGTTCTATCTCACCATATTTTTTCATTTTCTTTTTGAGACAGAGTCTCACTTTATTACCCAGGCTAGAGTGAGTGCCGTGGCATCAGCCTAGCTCACAGCAACCTCAAACTCCTGGACTCAAGCAATCCTGCTGCCTCAGCCTCCCAAGTAGCTGGGACTACAGGCATGTGCCACCATGCCCGGCTAATTTTTTTTCTATATATATTAGTTGGCCAATTAATTTCTTTCTATTTATAGTAGAGATGGGGTCTCGCTCTTGCTCAGGCTGGTCTCGAACTCCTGAGCTCAAATGATCCGCCCACCTCGGCCTCCCAGAGAGCTAGGATTACAGGCGTGAGCCACCGCGCCCGGCCCATTTTCTATATTCTATATTTGCTACATATTTACTTAAAATGTTAAACTTATTTTTGAATCTCATGTAACATTAAAGTATAGGTTTTTAAAGTTAAAAGAAGTTTTCAAATAATTCACTGGAACATTGTTCCTTCTGACTGTACAAGCAGCTTGTTAAAGAGCTTTCCACTCTCATACTATCAGGGGAAGGGAGAAGAAAGGGTAGTGCTTTGGCACCTCCCACACCCTTCCTCGTTTTATTAAACCATCACTTGCTATGTACCTGGAACCCTAAAGAAAGCACAAAGACGAGGAAGCCAGTTCCTCCTATTCCAATTTTGTAAATCATTTTTATTGAGGTATAATTTTCATAGAACTAAATGAACCTATTTTGAGAATAAAATAAGATTTAACAAATATCTTCTGTGGTACTCCCAGCACAAACTGTGATATAAAACATTTGAATCACACAGAAAGCACACTCACATCTCTTTAGAGTCAAGACCTCCCACACCTGGCCCCGGGTAATTACTTTTTGTAATTGTTTCTGCAATTTCTACTTTTTGTCATTATAATTTTGCCTTTGTAGAATTTCATCTATATGAAATCATCCTTTCTTTCTAGCCTTTTTCACTCAGCATGTTTTGTGATCCATCTAAGCTGTCACCGGTATCGCCAATTCATTACTTTCATTGCTGAGGAGTATTTTGTCATTGCAGATGTTTGAGTTTTGCACAGTTTGCATGTCCATGCACCTGTTGAAACATTTGTGTTGTTTCCAGGCTTAGGCTTTTTGAGTAAAGCTGCTCTGAAGAGTCATGTACAGGTATTGTATGGATTTATGTTTTCATTCCCCTTGGGTAATTTTAAGAGTAAAATTGCTAGATTGTATAATAAATTTACGTATCAGCTGTAGGAAAGATTCAACTGCTGTCCGAAGTCATATCATTTTACCATCCCAGCAACAATGTCTTAGAATATCAGTTGCTACAATCCTATCCAATTACTCTTTTTCATTTATTTATTATAGCATGTGGATATTGGTATCTTCTTATACCTTTAATTTGCATTTCCCTGATGATTATTGATGGTAACTTGTCATGTGCTTATTGTGTGTGTGTGTGTGTATATATATATATATATATATAATAGAATGTACGTTAGTCCAATTGGTTGTTTATCTTGTTATAGTTGAATTGTAAGCATTCTTAATATATACTTTAGAGAAGCATTTTGTCAAATTTATTATTTGCAGATTATTTTTCCCATTTTATATATTAATTATATTTAATTTTGTCTTTATATTTTAATTTTGTCTTTTGATAAACTTTTAATTTTGAAGTTCTTTTCATTACATTTTTATTTGTGGTTTGAGCTTGTTATGTCCTATTCAAGAAATTTTTGCCCACTTCAATGTCACAAAAATATTCCTCTTGAAATATTTTCTGCTTGAAATGTTAAAGTTTGAGTTAAATTTGATGAAGGTGTGAGTTAAGCAGTGAGGATAATTTTTATTCCCTTACTGAGATAAAGTTATTTGTTGAAAGGCACTATTTATTCAAAAGACTATTTATTCATTTTCCCATTGAATTAGCTTTATGAATAGTCCCATCCTCTCTTATCATCTTTGTGAAAAATAAAGTTTGAATGAAAGTGGTGTATGTCCTTCAAAACTTTGAAAGAAGGTATTGTTATGTCCAACAAGTCTGGCTATTTTATATTTTTCTTGTATGATTTTAAGCATCTACTTCTCGATTTCTACAAAAATAATTTCTAATGAGAATTACTTTAAAATTTTAAAAATTTAAAAATTTTAAAGTTTCTTTAACTCTATTAATAAATTTGGGGAAACTTAACATTTTAAAATATTGAGGAAATACTGTTCAGATGATTATGAGCATGATATAACTCTCCTTTTATTTTATTCTGCTTTAATTAACGTTTTGCAGCTTTCAGTGTAAAGGTCTTGCCTATCTTGGTGAATTTTTTTCTAAAAACTTACTTTTAATGCTAATTTAAATGGATTTTCAAAAATTTAATTTTTAATTTTTTGATGGCAGTATATAAAATATAATCAATTTTTGTATATTAACTATTCTATGCCAATGCTAGATTTCCTTATTATTTCTAGTATTGAATATTTCCTAGGATTTTCCGCATAAAAAATCATAGCATCGGAAAATAGAGTTTTAAAAATTTCACTTCTTTCTTTTTTATATGATTGTTATATATTTTCTTGACTTATTCCATAGAATGAGACCTCATGCTCAATTTTGAACAGAACTTATGACAGTTAACATCCTTGCATTGATCTTAGTGGGAAATTATTTAGATTCTAGTTATGTTATTACCTTTATTTTTCTTCTTTTTAAAAGTTTTTAATTCTGTTAATGTGGGAAATGATTTTACTATTTTTCTTGATTTTTCAGATGTTAAACCAGTCCTGAATCCCACTTGGTCATATTGCGTTATAATTTATACACACACATGTTAAAGACTGTTCTTTGTTCATAACAGGGAAGGATGGAAGAATATGCCAGACTCAAATATGCCATTTTGGCATAGGATTATTTTGAGCTAATGACACTTGATAAAAGCAGGTATAAAAAGGATGTTTGGACCTTCCAAACTTCTGCCTCCAAGCAGGGGATGAAACTTCCACATGAACCATGTCCTCCCTGTGCTGGGAGGAAGGAAACATTTTGATCACCAGAAATGGGGAGTTGAGGCCCAGGAAATTCTGTCCAAATAGAATCTGTTAAAATAACTCTTTCTTTAGTTGTCCAACATATTTTATTTACTTTTAGACAATTGTCTCTCTTTGTTCAACCTAGTATATAAGTACTTAGGTTTTGCCACTTTTTTGGGTTCTTCATTTTCCTATGGAAACTCCATGTACACATAAAAATCAGTATGTTTTCTCTTGTTAATCTGTCTCATGCCAACTTAATTTGCAGGCTCAGCCCAAGAACCTAAGAAGGTGGAAATAATGTTTTACCTCCCTTACAAGAGGTACTGTTTTATAGTTTTCTTACTGTGCAATATCTTTGTCAGATTTGAATGTGAGGATCATGGTTGTCTTAAAAATAACTTGAGAAGTGCTCCTTTCTCTGCATTCTGAGAACATTGCAGTGGGTTGATAACACCAACTGCAATGTTCTTGCTGCGTTTGATAGAATTCACCATAAAAATATCTGAGCTTATGATTTTTGGAGATTTTTTTGTCTGTGTTTTTGTGAAATAGGAGTGTGTATGTGTGCATGTACGTGTGTGTGTTCAGATTTAGTATTTTTCATGATTTTTGCCTTGTTGTTTTGTCAAACTTATAGAATCTCTACTAAAATTCCTCCTTTCATTCCTAATGTAGGTAAATCGACTCCTGTCTTTCTTTTTTAATCAATCTAGCAAATTATAGTGATTTCATTGATCTTTGCAAAAGACTTTATTTTATTGATTTTATTGCTTCCTTCTATTGGTTGTCATTTTAAATTTTATTGATTTCAGCTTTTATTTGTATTCTGGCCTTTTTTTTTACTTTTTGTCTAACTTCTTTAGATGGTGCAATAGATGATTTAACTGGTTTTAGATTTGTTTTATTATAAACATTTAAAGATTTAGATTTTTATCTAAGCACTATTTAGCTGTCCCCCACATCTGTTGATGTGTCACATTATGTTTTCATTTTTATTTTGTTCATACCTTTTCCTGGCTTCCGAACATTTCGTCTGTGGCCCATGATGCATGTGGGCACCTGCCTGTGTTTGCTTAGCAGTAAGTCAATTTCCAAATGTGTGGGTTTTTCACAATTTAATGTTATTGATCTATAATTAAACTCAATTTTCAGAAAATCATTTTGTGTGATTATAATTCTATTATATATCTGAGGCTGTTTCATGGCTCAGTATGTATTCTATGTTGGTGCATCTTCCATTTAAGTTGAATATGAACTCTATTGTTTTTGGGTGGCTGCTCCATTAATGTCAATTAGGTCAAGTTATAATATTCTAGTCTTCTATATTTTTTATTGTTGTCTATTTGTTTTATCAGTTACTAATATTTTTGCAATATCCAACTAAAATTTTAGATATGTCTATTTCTTCTTTCAGTTTTATGAGTTTTTGTTTCATTTATTTTGATTTTCTCTTAATAGGCACTTCAACAGGTATCACGTGCATATATGATCATTATATTTTCTTAACTCTTGTTTTCATTATTATAAAAATATCCTTGTATATTTTTTATATTTATTGTTTTAAAGTTTGCTTTTATGAATATTTATGTAGTCAATTAAGCTCTCTTATGGTTAGCACTTTCATAGTATACCTTTTATGTCCTTTTAGTTTTGACTTATTTGTGTTATTATATTGAAAGAGCATTTCCTTAGACAGGATATATTTGGTTCGTGGTTTTGTAAAGTTGAGTATGACAATCTCTGCCTTTTTAATCAGAGTTTTTAGATTGTTTATAATGTAATCATTAATAGAATTGTTTAGCATTTGTCATTTGTTTTCTATTTGCCTCATTTATACTTTCTTTTTTATTTTACTGCCATTTTATATTAAATAAAGAATTTTTAGTATTGTAGTTTATCTCCATCAGAATTTATACTGTAATCTATAACTTATCACAGTAATTGTCAAATCATGTTATGCTACTTTACATGTGAGAAGTTAACAACAGTATATTTTCATCTCTCCTCTCTTCCTTTGTAGTAGTATTTTTAGATATTTTACTTCAACCTATTTTATTGATATCACAATATAATTTGTAATTTTTGCTTTAATCATTTATATTTTTAAAAAGTCTTTGAAAATGAGAAAACATTTATTAACTCATATATTTTTATTTTCAGCACTTTCTTCTTCTTCTTCTTCTTTTCTTCTTCTTCTTCTTCCTTTTTTTTCTTTTTTTCCAAATCAAAGTACGAGTCTGGTGTCATTTTCTTCAGTGTGATGAACTTACTTTAACATGTTTTTTGCAACTCATGTCTGCTCATGAAGATTTTTCTTTGCTTTTGTGCATCTGAAAATGTCATTATTTTGTCTTTATTGCTTTTCCAGAGGATGTCGAATTCTCAGTTTACAATTGAAATGAGCAATAAATTTCTACTCCAAACTAAAAATCATGGCCATTCGCCATCCTTAATTTCACTCTACCCTGACTTGACTGATCTTTAAATAACAAGGAGCAGAGGGTCATAAATGGATTCTGTAGGACTGAATTATAATGAATTATACTGGAATATATTTGTTAAGCATGGATAACTTAAAAGTAATGATGGACATAGAGAGGAAGAAATCAGTTTTTTGGGGGGAAATTTAGTGGCTTAAGGTATTTTCTGTCTATTTGCTATGTCAATTACTAAGATTGGGAAAATTCAAATATTAATACTTTCCAGTGATTAATATCTTTTGGTTATTGCAAACCATAATGTAAACACACACATCCACACATTGTCTTTATCTATGTGCATGGATGATAAACCACACTATTATGTGCTCAGTAATATATTTGTTTCTAATCAACCTCTATGAAATTTATTTCAATCTCATATGTTGAAGATGTGAATTTTTAAAAATCCAACTTACCTATTTTAAGAAAATTTGGGATCAGTGATGACAGGAGAAAGGGTTTTCTTCTCCTTGCCAAAATGGAACTGAAAATCCTGTCGTACAAACCAGTGAAGTCAATTTTCAGAACTTCAAGCTTGTTTCTGTGGTAAAGTTCCTCTTCTTGAATTGCTTTAAACATTCTGATCAGAGGTGCAGCACAGTGACTCATGCTGTAATCTAAGCACTCTGGGAATCTGAGGAAGGAGGATCGCTTGAGGTCAGGAGTTCAAAACAAGCCTGAGCAAGACAGAGACCCCCATCTCTACTAAAAATAAAAAAATCATTTGGGTGTGGTAGTGTGTTCCTGTAGTCCCAGTTACTTGGGAAGCTGAGGTGGGAGAATTGCTTGAGCCC
The DNA here is from genome assembly GCA_008750895.1 of Mirza zaza. Taxonomy (NCBI): domain Eukaryota; kingdom Metazoa; phylum Chordata; class Mammalia; order Primates; family Cheirogaleidae; genus Mirza; species Mirza zaza. Next base: position 8,534 of record VSMD01042778.1, read on the forward strand.
ATGAGTTTGAGGTTGCAGTGAGCTATGATGATACCACTGCACTCTAGCCTGGGTGACAGAGCAACACCTTGTCTCAAAAGAAAAAAAAATTCTGTAGTACCTTCCCATCTTCAGAGACCCCTGACTTATTCCCACCACCGCGTACTAGCACTAGCTAAAATAAAAAGGAGTAGGTATGGTCAGCTTCTGGGACAGCTCAGTAACTGGTTTTCTCCCTTGGGAAAATCAACCCTCTTTTATTTTTTAATGTTCAGGATTTTCCTTTCCTTATTTATGGTACTGAGAGTCAGGCTTCTTCCCTTATCAAAATAAAGATAAAGGAGTTTCTCCTTTGAAGCCATATATGCAATCCTAAAAATGCCCCAAATTTCTACAGAAATCACACACTAGTTTTGGTAAAACTAAGGTTGGAGAAAAACAGTAAAAAACCCTATGGACCTCCAGTCTAACAATAACAATCTTTAAAAATACAAGCACAGTTGTACAGCCAATGATGATTGTATTCAGAATCACAGTCTTCCAATGTTTGCAACATCTTCTGTGGGTTGGTGTTTTCTCTTTTGAGTTATACATCTTTGAAGATATGCTCTATTAATTAAAACCATTTTATCAAATTTAAAATTATTTATCCTCAGCCTTTTCCATTTTTCATTTTTATTAATACATGCACAATATCTTTGCAGCCTCTTTATCTGTACTTATCATTTTTCTGTATAGCTTAACACTAAATTTTCAAAGACATTTTCAAAGACACTAAATCAGACACTTTTTACACCAAAGGGAGATATTTGTCAGGCTTTTCTGGGTCCGTTTCAAAGACCTGCAGCCAGAGGCAGGAGGTGGGAAAGAAAAAACCTTCAAATATTACTAAAGCCTTTTCTTCACTGTGTGTCAGTTTTCTCCTTTCCACTTCAAAACTTTAGCATGTTCTGAAGAAAATATATGAACCCTTAGTATTTTCTTTTTTATTGATAGAACTTCTGTATTTACCCATCCCTAATGAATTGATTCCAACTGTAGCAGAATAAACTCTACTTTATGACGTACTGTGCACAGAGAGATTTTCAAAAATAAATGAAAGATGTAAAGTATGCGGACTGTACCTTATTTTAGAGTCTTTCTCTACCAAGGGGAAGGGACTGGCTCCTGCAGCTGTGCTGGGCTCCCCTGGGGACTGTGTACTAAGTCTGCTTGTTCGCAGTGAAAAGCCCATCGTCGGGTAGCACAAGGACAAGAAGGACCCTTGGCTCTCTATGCAGTGTCTCAAGGGGTCCTTTTTCCCATCCCAGTTCTCAGTTGCTGGGGTCATCTTCCCACCTTTTGTCACCTACTTAATATTTTCTCCTCCTTGTCCATACATCCTCCCCTCATCCTTTCTCTTTCCTTTCCTTACTTCGTTCCTTTCTAATTTACACCTTGAACTGAAACAAGCACACAAACAAAACAGACAAAGCAGAGGAATGAAGTTTTGGAGTGAATATTAAAAAATTTATAATTTGGCTAAGTTCCTTAAATTGGAGTGTCTATCCTGGCAAGATGCCCAACATTAAAAGAAATCTTTAATTATCAATAATTAAGAGAGTTTTCTGTGATTTCCAAGAGTTACTAATTCTCTTAGAAACATAATACTAAACACCATACCTACTAACTTATTACTAACTTAATTTTATTTTTGTTTGGAACTTTTATTTTTCACATATTAAAATATTTTACATGTGTAGATATTTTTCTTAAGTAAGTACACTCTTGTGCCACCCAAAGAAAATGAAATAATTGCTATTATATTTAATAACAGAATGGATCCAAATATATATGTGCAACCATGGGAAAGTGTGTGTATTTATTATATCAGATATATTAAATTTTTTCCAAGTTACTTCATAAATTTTAAAAAGAAAAATATTGAGCACTTTTATAAATTCCTGGACAATTTCTTTTCTTCTCCTTTTCATTTTTGAAATTGAATCAGATCTGGTAAGTTTTGCTAAGTCTGTTTTTAACCTACTAAATCACACTTTTGTAAGAGCAGAATGTTTATCATGTCTATGGAACATGCTACTATCTCAGAAGGTCCCCTTTCTTTTCATGTAAAAGAAGTTCTTAACAGCAAAGGGAACTTCTTTAGTATTCTGGCTTTTCCTTCCTTATTTCTTTGTTTCCATAGTGTTTTGACACATTGGGTTTTCTTAGTCCCCTTGGTAGCTAAAAATAGCTCTGCTTTCAAAAGCAATAGAATATGGAATCATTTTAAACTTCATGCACTCAGCTTTTTATGTCTTCTACAAGGAAACTTTCTTTGTTGTTCAAGAAATAAAACGATCTATCGCCACAGCCTCTCTCTCTCCTCTTTTCCAGATCAAAGTTTTCCAAACCCAGGATGTTCTTATATATAAATCACTACAATGTGAGTATGCTTCCTATCAAAAATGGAGTGGAGTGAAGTGTAAGAATGAATTATAATGTGGCCATAAGATATATCTGGCATATGACTATGAATAGTTCTGCCCTGAGAGGAAACAATATTTCCTGTTTAGGCAAAGATATTTGAGAATGAAGGGTACTCTGCAGAATCCTAGAGGCAAGACTTCTAAATTACAGAAGAAATGGCATATTCTGGACCATTTTTAGTAAAGATAGAATTGTCAATTCAATTTTTCTTAGAAAAATAGAACTTTTGTTTTCAAGTGTATGATTGACTATCGTTTGCCCATGAAATTCAATTTTCCCCTGAAGATCTTGCTTATTTATTCTTGTATTCTCACTTGTGCAGATGACCAAGATTGCATTTCTGAGATGCCATGGTTGTAATTTGTGTGAAGCAGGCAGGGAAGAGAGAGGTAGAGGACTACTATATGCATTATAACATTTTCTACACTATTTGATTTTTTCACCATATATAAGAATTTGATTAAAGTTAATTTTACATAATATTTTCCCATTATTATTACATAATAAAACTTGTACCTAGTAACCAGGGAAAATGAATTATTCAGACAATATGGTTATATGGAAGTGGCTAAATATTTAGAAAAATAAAATTAATCAGATTTTAACCTTATGTCACCAAAATAAATTCCAATGGAATAAAAATTTACATATAAAAATTAAATCATAAAATACAAGAGTATTCAATTGAAGGAAGGAAGTACATTTTTCCAAATGATACCTGAGGTGAAAATGAAAAGGACAAACAGAATTAATTACGTAATAATTTGAAAGTCCATATATTACAAAAAGACCATAAGCAAAATCAAAACTAAATGAAAAACTGTAATAAATACTCTAATATTAAAACAGGAAGGGTTACTAGCTTTTCAAGCATGAGCATTTAAAAAAAAATAAATGTTGAGCACCATTGTGAATAATTGATCAAAATTTATGATAAGCCAATTTACAGGAAAATAAATTCAATTATTGCTTAATATATGGAGAAAAATAATTTTCCTAGTAAAAAAAGTCAAAATAAAATAACGACATAGCATATTTTTGCTATGAAAGTACAAATAATGCCCAGTATTTCTTTCTATTACAACATTATTTTTGAAAAATTTTTTTCTTTTCCTTTTTAATTTTAGAATATTACAGTGGTAAAAATGTTTAGGCTACATATATTTCCTTTGCCCCACACAAGTCAGAGCTACAAGTGTGTCCATCCCCAAGACATTGCATACTGAACTTACTCTGTATGTATACTACCCATCCCCTTCTCTCCACTACCACCTGCCTGACACCCAGTGAATGTTGTTACTATATGTGCACTTAAGTGTTGATCAGTTAATATCAATTTTGATGGTGAGTACATATGGTGCTTGTTTTTCCATTCTTGAGATACTTCACTTAGTAGAATGGCCTCCGGCTCTATTCAGGATAATACAAGAGGTACTAGTTCACCATTGTTTCTTGTAGCTGAGTAGTATTCCATGGTGTACATATACCACATTTTATTAATCCACTCATGTATTGATGGCACATGGGACGTTTCCACATCTTTGCAGTTGTGAATTGTGCTGCTATAAACATTCAGGTGCAGATGTCTTTTTTATGGAATGTCTTTTTTTTCCTTTAAGTAGAGGCCCAGTAGTGTAATTGCTGGATCAAATGGTAGTTCTACTTTTAGCTCCTTGAGGTATCCCCATATTATTTTCCATAGAGGTTGGACTAGTTTTCACTCCTACCAGCAGTGTATGAATGTTGTTATCTCTCCGTGTCCACGCCAAAATTTGGTGTTGTGGGACTTTTTGATAAAAGCCAATCTCCCTGGAATTAAGTGATAGCTCATTGTGGTTTTGATTTGCATTTCTCTGATAATTGGAGATGTTGAACATGTTTTCATATATTCCTGGGCCTTTAGTCTGTTTTCTTTTGAAAAGTTTCTGTTCATGTCTTTTGTCCATTTTTTAATGGGGTTGTTTGATTTTTTTGTGTTGATTTTCCTGAGTTCTATATAGATTCTAGTTATTAGCCCTTTATCAGATATATAGAATGCAAATATTTTCTCCCATTCTGAAGGTTGTCTATTTTCTCTAGTGATATTTTCTTTGTCTGTGGAGAAGCTTTTTAATTTGATCAGATCCCATTGATTTATTTTTGTTGGTGCTGTAATTACTTTTGGGGTCTTCTTCATAAACTCTTTGCCTAGGCCAGTATCTATAAGAGTTTTTACAATGTTTTATCTCTAGAATTCTTATGGTTTCATGTCTTAGGTTTAAGTCTGTTGTCCATCATGAGTTGATTTTGTGAGAGGTAAAGAAGCTTTTTAATTTGATCAGGTCCCATTTATTTATTTATTTTTGTGATGCTGTAATTGCTTTTGGGGTCTTCTTCATAAATTCTTTGCTTAGGACAATGTCTGTAAGAGTTTCCCCAGCATGTTCTTTGAGAATTCTTATAGTTTGTTGAGTCCTTTCCTGGTTTTGGCATTAGGGCGGTGTTGGCTTTTTCAAATATGTTGGGAAGGATTTCTTCCTCCTCCATGTTATGGAATAATTTCTGCAGTATAGGAACCAGTTCTTCTTTGTTGCTCTGGTGAAATTTCGTGTGTGAAACCATCTCATCACAGGACCCAAAAACAACATTGCAGCTTGTTCCTACTGGCAAGCACCACCTAGATACAGGGAGGTCAATTTGCATGCCCTTTTACTACATTTACTGACTCACCATATAGGGTGTGGTCAATCCTCACCCACAAGCATCACCTACAGGTTCAGAGACTAAGCTGGGTGTTTAAATGTCTAAATGAAAATCCAAAGGTAAGAAGGAACAGCTGTTCCAGATGGGAAGGAATTGGTGAAAGAACTCTAAAAGTATGAGAATCAAACTGAAAGTATACACCCAAAAGGGAACTGCATCTCTCTAGCAATGGATAGCAACCAAAATTAGACCTCTAAAATGACAGATGAAGAATTACTGACAGGAATTTTAAGAACACTCAATGACATGCAAGATAAAATGGAAACCCAGCACAAAGAAACCACACACACACACACACACACACACACACACACACACATGCACACACACACAAATCTAGGAAATGATGAAAAATTCAGTAAGGAAATTAAAATATTAAAGAAAAATCAAACAGAAATTTTGGAAATGAAAAATTTATTCAAGGAATTACAAAACACTTGGAAAGCCTCAAGAATAGGCTAGATCAAGCAAAAGAAATAATCTCAGGGATTGAAGACAGCATCTTTCAATTAAACAAGTCAGTCACAGAGATAGAGCTGAGGAATAAGAGAAAAGACCAAAACCTACAAGATATGTGGGATTATGTGAAGAGGCCTAACATAAGAATCATGTACCTCCCTGAGGATGAAGATTAAAATACACAAGTGTTGGATAATCTATTTGAGTATATAATAGAGGAAAGTTTTCCAGGCCTTGCTAAAAATCTAGATATCCAGATACAAGGATCTCAAAGGACTCCTGGGAGATTCATCATAAACAGGAAGACATCATGACACACAGTCATCAGATTGGCCAAAATACACACGAAAAAGGCCCTCCTGTGAGCCATAAGGCAGAAGTAACAGGTAACCAGCAAAGGAAAATACATCAGAATAATGGCAGACTACTGAACTGAGACCTTACAAACCAGAGGGAACTGGGGACCCTTTCTCAGTCTTTTCAAACAGAAGAATGTCAAGCCTAGAATTTTGTATACTGCAAAACTAAGTTTTTTATATGAAAGAGTGTTGGGGACTGACATTATATTTTCTTGGTTTAAGAATTAAATTTAGTGAGTAATGTACGTGCCCTTCTCAGAACATTTAAGAGTAATGTGCTCAGGACAGGGTTGCTGCCAAGAGGCATAACAATAGGCCTGAGTTTCTGCATTGAGGCAAGAGCTGCTCAGTCCCACTATCAGTAAAGGCCTAGAGGCCACACAATAAACACTTTGTTCCTTTGATTGCTGCTTAGTCCCATAAGATGGCTGGTTAGTCAATGATGGGTAAGATCCCTCAAGGGAGGGACCACCTAAGACAGGTACAGCCACAGGGGACTGGCCTAAGAGAAACTGGAGACGAAAAATGCCCCCCCATGGCTGCCTTGCCCAACCTTGCTAATCTGGGTCTGTGATCTATTCCTGGTGCCTAGAGCAACTGTCTGGAAACCTTGAGTCAGGGAACATCTGTGCCCTTAGGCTATGTGTTCCAGAATGTATGGCCATTGCTGCAATGCCTGGGTGGTCACATACAAGGAAGTAACTTCAATTTTTTAGGGTATAAAAATAAAACGACTGGTGTGTTCAGCACTGCAGTCTTGTAACCGTCTTTGTGTGTGTCAGTGTGTCTTTTTTTGTTCTGTGTTCATCCCCTATCCTGCAAACATGACATAGCAAGAGAAATAAAGACCTTCTCAGACAAGAAACAACTAAGGAAATTTATCAAGACACAACCTGCCCTCCAGGAAGTACTAGAACAGCATTACACATGGATCAGCACAATAGACACTCAGCAGTATAAAATCATCCAATAGCTAAAGATCAATGGCCAGATACTACAATGGCTAAAGAGAGAAAACAAAGCAACAAAGTTCAAATCAATAGGATGAACAGAAATATGCCCCACTTATCATTTCTTTCAATGAATGTGAATAGCTTGAACTGCCCACTAATGATACATAGGCAGGCCAAATGGATAAATATACCCAAGCCATGCATCTTCTATCTTCAGGAAGCACATCTAACCCACAAGGATACATTCAGACTGAAGGCAAAGGGATGGAAAATAATATCCCATACAAATGGAAACCAAAAGTAGGCTGGTGTAGCAGTTCTTGTAGCAGGTAACTTAGTCTTCAAATCAACAGAAGTAATGAAAGACAAAGATGGTAATGGTGAAGGATATAATTCAACAAGAAGACATAACAATTCTAAATATTTCTGCACCTAAATCAGGTACCTTCAGATTCATAAAGCAAATCCTACTTGATCTAAATAAAATAATAACCAGCAGCACCATAATAGATGGGGACTTCAACACTCCTCTGAAAGAACAGGACAGATCCTCCAAATAGAAAATAAGCAAAGAAACAATGGACTTAAAGAGAACTCTAGATCAAATGGGCCTAACAGACATTTATAGAATATTCTACCTCAAAACCACTGAATATATGTTTTTCTCATCAGCTCATGGAACATTCTCTAAGATTAACCACATCCTAGACCACAAAACATGTCTCAACAAATTTATAAAAATAATAATTATACTATGCATCTTCTCGGAACACAGTGAAATAAAATTAGAAATCAACTCCAACAGAAACACTCGTATCCACACAAAGTCATGAAAACTGAACAACCTTCTTCTAAATGATTATTAGGTCAAGAAGGAAATTAAAATGGAAATCAAAAGATTCTTTGAACTAAATGATTAAAGTAGATACAAGTTATCAAAACCTGTGGAACATAGCTAAAGCAGTCCTGAGAGGAAAATATACAGCTATAAATGACTATATCCAAAAGACAAAAAGATCACAAATCAACAATCTAATGAATCATCTCCGAGTACAGGAAAGGGATGAGCAAACCAATCCCAAACTCTGCAGAAGAAAAGAAATAACCAAGATCAGAGAATAACTAAGTGAAATAGATATCAAAAAATATATGAAAGATTAATCAAATAAAATTTTGGGTCTTTGAAGAAATAAACAACATTGGCATGTCTCTTGCTAAATTAACCAGAAGCAGAGAAGAAAGGACTCTAATAAGCTCGATCAGGAATGAAAAAGGAGAAATTACAACTGATCCCAGAGAAATACAAAATATCATCTATGAATACTATAAAAATCTCTATGCACATAAACTTGAAAAAGTGGAGGAAATGGGCAAATTCTTAGAAACACACAGCCTCCCTATGCTCAATCAGGAGAAAATAGTATTCCTGGACTGACCGATATCAAGTATTTAAATTGAGGTAGCAATAAAATACTTCCTTAAAAAAAGGCCCAGTATTGATAAATATTATAGGAGTTTTGTTGTTTTCTGTGAAATGTGTTGAAAAATTCATAAAATGAATACTGATAATTTAAAAAATAATATGATTATCATTATCACACCTACTACCCAGATTAAGAAATAGAACAATATCATTACCTCTATTTACACCACAGTCACATCTTTCCTCTGCTCCTCTTAGGAATAATCAATTTTCTGAATTTTGTGTTATGACAACCTCTCTTTTAAAAATAGTTCTACTTCATATATATATATATATATATATATATATATATATATTCCATTTAGCTTTTCTGTTTTTAATAATTTTTCATACTCCAATTTTTCTTCTGTGATATGCTACTTTCTCCTCAAATAAAGTTTTTAAAAATATGTCAATGTGTATGCATGTAGTTGTATTTCATTCATTTTTGAGGCTATATAGTATTTGATAATATGAATATATGTATGTACCAAAATATATGTATGCACTTTAATTCTAATAGATGTTTGGATAGTCTCTGCTTTATTTTTAGTGAGTCTATGAGCAGTCCTATAATTTTCTTCCTACTGCCACATATGCAAAAGTTTCTTTAAGTTCAAGTATGTGTCTGGTTCAAGTGATTATAAAGATCTATCAGTATCCTTGCTTCTCTTCTAATCGTTTTGGATTAATAATCCTTTTCTAATATTTTTCTTGAATTACATGCAGAAAGTCACTGTTATTTCAAAAATGCCTTACATTTGTCTAAGCTTGCTTTAGTTGTTATTCTATTACATGCAAAGGAGCCTTGAGTAGAAAATAATTCTATTCAAATACCTACACACAAACATCCCACACACACATAAATATAAGAAATGAACTTTTTTTGGTGTATTCTCCACAGCACCCAGTTCAGTGTCTTGAATTCAGCAAATACTTGGAAAGCATTTGATGACTGATTAATGAAGGGAAAATAACAGAGAGTTATTAATTTTCTTTGAATGTTTAAGAATGTTTAAATTTGATATATCCCATTATCACAAGTTTTCTTTAACACCTTATCTGACTCAAGTAACACCCTTGTGGTTCTACCTAGCATCTCCCTAAAAGGCTTTTTGTTGTCACAAATCAGTACTGTTTATGTTTGAAATACAAAAATGGGCCCAACTTGGACCA
>VSMD01042783.1:0-28953 GCA_008750895.1 Mirza zaza
CCCTCCCTCCCTTCCTTCTCTCTCCCTCCCTCCTTCCGCCTCCCTCCCTCCCTTCCTTCTCTCTCCCTCCCTCCTTCCCGCCTCCCTCCCTTCCTTTCTTTTCTCTCTCTCCCTCCCTTCTTCTCTTCGTTTGCCCCCATCTGAGGACACTGATATATTTCCTGGGGGGTTTAGGGGTCAGTGTCGGGGGCTGTTGCCAGGTTAGTGGCCATCACGGTTGACCAGGACGCCATCGCCCTGGCAATTTGACAGCCCTGGGTGGCTGCAGGGTGACCATGGGGCTCGGCCAGCAGCGGCTGTTCTTCTTCTCCCCCTTAACCAGGGAGGAGTGTTGGGGGCGCCCCTGGATGAGGAAGGGCAGACATCCCCCTCCTCTTGGTGCCGGGGCAGAGGGGCCGGATTTGGCACCTTACCTGGCACTTCATCTGGAAGCCCAGGAGGCTGCAGCCTCCAGGTCAACACGACAATTCCACCTTTTCTCTGTTACTCGCGTCGCTCCCTGTCTAGGCGCTGGACGCAGAAAACCAGGAGCAGCCTTGTTCCCTGTCCCCATCCCCATCCTCAACCTCTTGGAGGCAGAGTGAGCGGGCCACTCTGGGAGGATGGGGCTTCTGTCTTGTCTTCTTCATTCCTGCAGCTCCTGCCTCAGAGATGCCTCCCCACAGCGTCCAGCAAACCGCCGCTGAGCGGATGACGGAGATGACAGGCCCCTGTCCCGGCTCTGCCCCTGCCCTGCCTGGGCTGCTCCAGCAGCGTGGGCTCCTGCCTCGGGGCCCTGCAGCCACCCGGGGACCTTGAGGGAGAAACAAACAAGGCAACATGGTCCGGCAGCATCTGCCCCATAATATTCTTGAGACGTCCCTGGCCTCTGAAAGGCCGGCTCCCCAGCGCCTGCAGTCTAGGAGGAGATGGGGTTTGTCCTTGTTGTCTGGGGGTGCTGCCTTGGACAGCTCCCTCGTCCTGCTTCGGGGAGGCCAGCACTTACCCTCCCTCCCGCCTGGGGGGGCTGAGCTCCTGCGTCACAGTAGAAGCTGGGCTCTTTCAGCCCCAGGGGTTAGGGTTGGTTCTGTTTAGCAATGGAGACTGGGAGTCTTTAGCAGGGGGCTCTTTGCTCAGAGATGCAGGCGTGTTTTGTGCTTTGAACGTGGACACAGCCTGGGGAGCATCAGTCTTGTTCACGGCTACGCAGCCGCTTGCTCACAGGAAACAGGACGGTGGCAGGAACCACGCACAGAGTTTTCATTTTCTCACGCGGGATGAGCTCTCCGGGAACTGTTAACATACAGCGATGCCTGTGCCCGTCCCTGGCTCAAACAGCCGGGTGGTCACAGTCATGCCATGCCCTCCTGGCAGGGATAACACTTCCCCTGAAGGAAACAGACCTGGCTCACGTCTGTGCAGAGTGAGGATGGCGGCAGCAGCGGGCGAGGACCTGGGGTGGCCTTGAAGAGCTCTGGAGTCGCCGTGACCTGGGGTAGGGTGGGTGATGCGGGTTGACCTGGACCAGGAGGACCTGTGCGTGGACAATAGGCACGGTCCTCTGAGGGTCCCGGAGGCCACCTGGGGAGAGGTGGGTGCTGGAGGATGGGGCGTCCTGAAGTGCAGAGGAGGGGGCGGCAGCCGTTGCTATTGGGGCATTGATGGAAGCGCTTCCCCCTAAGCTGGAAGGTTGGAGTGACCATTGTGTCACCTCCCTCTTAAATAGCTTCCAGGTCCTCCTGCCGCTCTTCACAGCAGCCCCCCGGCAAGGGTGCCCGGACCCCACCGTTTCCTCCACGATTTCCTCCACGATTTCACATATTTTCCGTGCGTTGATCCCTGCTCTTGTCTTTCCTGTTCTTTTTTCTCCTTACTTTGGATTTGATTTGTTTCTCGTTTTCTAGCTTTGCAAAGGAAACCATAGGTCCTCTGTTTTAGATCTTTCTCCAATAAAAGAATTTAAAACAATAGGTTTCTTCCCTGAACGCGACTTCACTGAACAATTAAAATCTTGTTATAGTTTCATGACCATTAAATTCGAAACTTTTAAAAACGTCCCTTCAGGTTTCTTCTTTGACTCGTGGATTATTTTAGAAATATCTTGTTTAATTTCCAGATATTTAGGCTTCCTCTAGCTTTCTAATTGAATTTATTTGCAATGTCATTCTTCTGTGGCCAGAGAATGCATAGTCTTTTTAGGATTGTAGTCTTCTTAGATTTATTGAGATCTGTTTCCTGGCCCAGCATAAGCTCTATCTCGGTGAAAAAAAAAAAATATATATATATATCTTATTTTTGAAAAAACTATATGTTCTGCTGTAGTTGGTTATAGTGTTGTTTAAGTATTAAGTGAAAATAGTTGATAGGGTTTTTCTGATTATCTTTACTGATGATTTGTTCTATTTGCTCTGTCAGTCGATGAGGAAACAGCTTTGTAATCTTCTATTATTATTGTAGTGGTGTCTCTTTCTTTAATTTTGTTAATTCGTGCCTTGTGAATGTTGAGGCTTTCGTATTCAGTGCATGTACATTTATTATTGATACGGCTTCCCCATGAGTTGACCCTTTTAAACATCATAAAATGCCCCTCCTCCTCTCCTGACCACACTTTTTGTCCTGAAGTCTGTTTTACTTGGTGTTAATGTGGCCACTTAGCCCTTTTATGTGTACTCATTGCATGATATATCTCTTTTATTTTTTTTTATTTTTTTGAGACAGAGTCTCACTCTGTTGCCCAGGCTAGAGTGAGTGCCGTGGCGTCAGCCTAGCTCACAGCAACCTCAAACTCCTGGGCTCAAGCCATCCTGCTGCCTCAGCCTCCCAAGTAGCTGGGACTACAGGCATGCGCCACCATGCCCGGCTAATTTTTTCTATATATATTTTAGTTGGCCAATTAATTTCTTTCTATTTATAGTAGAGACGGGGTCTCGCTCTTGCTCAGGCTGGTCTCGAACTCCTGAGCTCAAACGATCCGCCCACCTCGGCCTCCCAGAGAGCTAGGATTACAGGCGTGAGCCACCGCGCGCGGCCTGATATATCTCTTTTAAATCAATTTTTTAACTTATCTTTGTCTCTCTATATAAAGTGCTTGTCTTGGAAACATCATGCAGTTGGATCTTGCTTCTTTATGCATTTTGAAGTTCTCTGCCTTGTGTGAACAGTGGGAAGTCTATTAATAGTTAATGCAGTTATGGGTAGGTTGGCTTCAGGCTGGCCGATGTGCTCCTTATTTCACGTTAGTCCCCCCACTCTCCCGTGCTCTGGGCCACCTGTCCCGCTTCCTTCAGGATTGTTTGAGCACTTTTCAGAATTTCATTTTTAACGTATCTATCGACTTTTACGATATTCTTCCTTGCGTTTTTAAAGAAAGTTTTTGCTCTAGTGGTTGGAAGAAACTCTCCTATAATTTTGCAGCCTACTTAGAGTGACTGTTGTGCGGCTTCACCCCGGATGTGACAACTTGCGACTGTGCTGATGCAGGTACCAGCCCCTCCACCAGCCTTTACGCTGTGGTCGTGCGTGTGCTACATCCACAAACGTCACAGACACACAGAACATTGTACGACTTTTACCTCGAACAGTTCATATACCCTTTAGAAAAATTTAGGGGAAGAAATCGTCTCTTATGTTTAACGAGGTATTTGCCATTTCTGGTCCACATTTCTCTCCCGAGTCATTTTCCTTTAGACTGACGACTTCCTTTAGTATTTTTGCAGTGGAAGTCTGTTGGACGTGGACTCTGGTTGTTTGATTTTATCCAAAAATGTGTTGTTTTCCTTTCGTTTTCCTGTATATAGAATTTTGTGTTGAGACTTTTTTCCCCCTTTTTAGCATTTTAAAGATGCTGTTCTACTGTTGAATAGCCTTCGTAGTTTCTGCAGTAATTTTAAATTATTTTCTCCCTGTATGGGATATATTTTTTAGTTTCTGATTGCTTTTAAGATTTTTACATCTTTGTTTTTAGCAGTCTGATTATTCTGTGTCTGGGCATGGTTTTCTTTATATTGATCTGTTTATGGTTTGCTCAGCTTCTTGAAACTGTAAATTTGTATTTGTCACCAATCTTGCAAAGTTATGTAGATTTTCAAATATCTTTTCTGCTCATTCTCTCTCTGATCTCCAATTATTTATATTTTAAGGGTGGTCCCTGAGGTCCATTCATTTTTTTTTTCATTATATTTTCTTTTATTCTTTAAGTTGGATAGTCTCTACTAATCTATTTCCAAGTTCATTGATGTATTTATTAATAATGTACATGCTGCTATTATATAGTTTTTATTTCAGATATTCTAATTTTTAGTTTCAAATGTTCTATTTTATTTTGATCTACATTTTATTAGTTTTTATCCTTTTTTTTTAAAAGACAAATGTCACTATGTTGCCCAGGCTGGCCTCAAACTCCTGGGCTCAAGCGATCCTCCTCCCTGGGCCTCCTGAGTAGCTGAGACCATAGATCGGCGTGTGCAGCCAGTCCCAGGTTTTTACATTTTCTGTTTCTCTTTTAACAAGTCAGAGTTCCTGTTTTCCCACTTGCCATCAGGGCATTTTCCTCTGCTGCATGGAACATGATTATAATAGCTGCTTTAAAGTCTTTATTAATTCCAGCATTTGGGTAATCATAGATGTGATCTCTGTTCATTGTCTTTTTACTTGAGAATTAGTTCCACTTCCCTGGTTTTCTTGCATGTTAGTAATTTTGGATAGTATCTTGGACATTGTGAATAGTATCTATGGAGACTCTGGTGTCTTGTTATATTTCTCCAAAGATTACCGTTACTTTATTTTAGCAGATAATTAACTTGGGTAGACTCAAACCACAAATTCTCTCTCACCAATAGGTAGCAACGGTTCAGATCTCAGTTCAGTTACATTTTTTTTTTCCCTTTAACTGGGTTGTTTGCGGTCTGCAGCTTGCAGGCACAGTTTGAAGGTCAGTTGGAGATTTTGGGTTGAGATTAAATGCAGAATCTGAGGCTCCTTTCTCTCACTTTAGTCTTTATACATTCCTGTCTCACTCCCCAGTGTCTGTGGCCACTCTGGGCCACGTCCCTTCCTAGGTGGCAGGTTTTCTAGCAGAGCTGCGGCTGCACTGCACCCTGCTCCCCCCAGGCCAAAGCCGCAGAGATGGGGGACTCACCATGCACCGGTCCCTTCTGCAAAGTGTGGGCACTCCTCCCAAATCTTCCTGCCTCTGCTCACCTTCTAGAGCCTTTGGGTAGTTTTGTTTGTCTGTTTTGTTTCTGGCCAGATTTTATAGTTATTTTGTGCAGAAGGGTTGGCCCGCTGGGAGCTTACTGTCATATGACCTCAATAAATATTTCTTTCTTTATTTATCCGTTTACTTACTTATTTTTTTCAGTTAGTCTTACCTTTGGAGCCCTGGGCACTAGGGGTATGTGCCTCCCATTCTGCTGCTGGAATGGAGCAAGGAAGGGGAAGGGCCCGGAAGGACAGTGTGAAGGAAGTGTTTGCTAATTATCCACCTGAATCCCTGCTCCAAACGGGGCAACTTGGATATTTTCTTTTTTTTTCTATTTCATATATGGACATTTCAAGTAAGATTTTATCATGAAATTTTTATTGGCTGAAATGCACGTGAAAATCGTTTGTTTAAATACTCTTCCAGCTTCTGACAGTCTGAGAAGCTCTGCTGGCTCTGGGGTCTGTAGCCCCGGCCGTGTTTAGGTCCCTGGCCCTGGGCAGACTGCCCTGCGTGGGAACCCTGGCTCGCCAGCCACCCTCGGTGCCACCCGGGGCTGGTTCCCTGCTTCTGCTGACCTGCCAGTCTCCCTCTTTGAGACGGGGGTGGCCACGCGGGCGGTCACACCCTGTCCATCCTTCCGCAGAGGGTGGCAGGTGTGTGTTATGGACCGAATGTCCCTGTTCCTCCAAAATCCATAAGGGGCAGCCCTGATCCTCACGCAATAGTGTTGGGAAGCAGGGCCTTTTGGAGGTGATGAGGTCAAGAGCATGGACCCCCTGGATGGGTTAGCGCCGTATAAGAAGGGACGCCGAAGAGCTGTCTCTCCCTCTCCACCGCGTGAGGACACCTAGGGAAGGGAGACGTCACTGGTACCCGGTCTCAGACTCTCGGCCTCTAGAACTGTGAGAAATGGACGTCTGTTGCTTAAGCCCCTCAGTCCACGTCACCTGGCTGAGGTGCCCGAGGCGGAATGTACCCAGCTGGTCAGTCGCCACCGTCAGCGTTTGCGTGGACACCTCTGAGAATAAATGCAAAAGCTCCAGACAGTTTGACGAGCTTCCAGGCAGGGAAGGAAGAGCCCCTGTCCCCAGCTCCAGGCGGCTCCCAGGACGGGAGCTCTCTGCCCGCTGCCAGAGATGTGGCCGCTGCCACTTGGCCACTTTAGAATGGACGGTCGCAGTCCTCGTTGTTGACAGCTGCCCGCTGCTCGGGGTGGCCTGGCAGGGAGGCGGCCTCTGACAAGTCACCTCCCAGGGCGAGGCACATGGGAGCGACCAGGACCCAGGCGTGCGGAGGCATCACCCACTGCGCAAAGGGACCCCCGCTGGCCCCACAGTAAATGTTGGTAGCTAGCTTCTTTTCATGCCCAATCAGAGCAGGTGGATTTTTAACGATTTCAGCATTTTTTAACGAGGGCGTCCAAACTGAAGCCTGCTGCCCCATCATCTGAGTCCGGGTGTGTCTGGGAGTGACAAGGACACGGCGCCCTAGGGCGTCTGCCTGAGGGGGGGCGGCTCCGCGTGGGAAGCGCAGTGGGGGAGGGCGGGAGGGGAGAGGGGGCGTGCTGGCTGCCGCTGTCTGGTCCGCTGCTTCGCAAGGTCACCGTCAAATGTGACTTTCCGAGGGCCCCCTGGTTGCCGTGGGCACAACCGAGACCTGAGGTCACTGGAAATCCACGCGGAAGTCCGGTCGCGCATCAGGTTCCTGACGATGGCTTGCTCTCGCCCCTCCCCCTCCCCCCTCGTCCCTCCCCTGGCTCTGACCTCTGCGTGGGGACGGGGAGTCGGTGCTTAGACTCGGCGCCGGGCGGCCGGGCCACGCCAGCCCCGGACAGGCCACACTCCAGCTTATCCCGGCAACTCTCAGGAACCACCAAATGTTCCCTAACATGAAAAAGAAAGATGTTTTTTTTTTTTCCTCCCTGGGCTCAAAAAAGGCGGGATTTGCTGGATTTCAAGGCTGAGTTAACCCCCTGTGCCCACAGAGAGCAGGATCCCAGCCTCGCAGCAGACAGGTGCAGCCTCCGACCGGGTTTCTGCATCAGCGGAGGTCTTAGGCAAGGACTTCCCGTGTGTTTGTTTGTCGCGACCAAGATGAGCCCACGTTTCTTGAACAGACTGAGTGTGGGAGGAGCTCTTTGCAAATTTCCCAGCAACCCGTGTGTGCAGGAGTGCGTGCGTGTGTGTGTGTGTGTGTGGGGGGGGTCTCACAGCACCCTTTGTGGTCACTTTTGATGTCTCAGAGCAACCGGTGTGCTCAGCTGTTACAACTGCAGGGACAGGCCTGGTATCTGTGCCTCGGTGGAGAATCTGGGGCAGGAGTCCTCAAACTTTTTTTTTTTCACCTGGAGAAAGATTTTATTAGGTAAATAAAGCAATAAGTCACCTTTTCATCAGAATAAATACAAAGACGTTCAGCCTTTTGTCATTTCTTCTCCTCTGCCAAAAGAAATGACCCACTCACCTTACTGAGTTGTTCCTCATGTGGATTTGTGGGAGGCAAAATCTTGTTAGCAGGAGAATATGTGGCATTTGCTTAGCTAGAACATTTCTATTCTGGCTGGGGCTTCTGTTTTTTTTTTATTTCGGCCTATTATGGGGGTACAGATTTTAAGGTTTCAATAAATTCCCTTTCCCCCCTCCCCCCACAAGTCTGAGTCTCCAGCATGACCATCCCCCAGGTGGTGCACATCTCACTCATTATGTATGTATATACCCGCCACCCTCCCGTTTCTCAAACTTTTTAAACGGGTCCAGTTCACTGTCCCTCAGACCGTTGGAGGGCTGGACTATGGTTTAAAAAAAACTATGAACAAATTCCTATGCACACTGCACATATCTTATTTATTTTTGTTTTTTTGTTTTGTTTTGTTTTGAGACAGAGTCTCACTCTGTTGCCCAGGCTAGAGTGAGTGCCGTGGCATCAGCCTAGCTCACAGCAACCTCAATCTCCTGGGTTCAAGCAATCCTCCTTCTTCAGCCTCCCAAGTAGCTGGGACTACAGGCATGCGCCACCATGCCTGGCTAAGTTTTTTTTTTTGTATATATATATATATATATATATGTTTTTAGTTGGTCAATTAATTTATTTCTATTTTTAGTAGAGATGGGGGTCTCGCTCAGGCTGGTTTTGAACTCCTGATCTCAAGCAATCTGCCCGCCTTGGCCTCCCAGATTGCACATATCTTATTTTGAAGTAAGAAAAACAAACGGGCACAAATACCCGCATGTGGCCCGCGGGCCGTAGTTTGAGGACGCCTGGTCTGGGGCGTCGGAAGTCCTAGCACAGGAGGTCACCCCGAGATGGCCCCGAGCCCTTCCCTCCCTCTGATTCACCCCCGCCTGCAGTGGCGGGGCCAGGCCAGCCAGCCGGCCTTCTCTGCACTTGCCTCCTCTGAGGCCGAGAGACTCCACCTGAACTGATTTTCCTCCAGGCAACTTCCTTAGAACAAAGTTTTATGTGGCGGATAATGAGGAAAACAGCTGTAAAATCCTAAAGGAATGAAAAATAATTTCTGAAGAGACGCTGAAAGTCTCTCAGAATGAGAAAGCCACACCGGCTCCTTCAATTACCGTGAGCAACGTGCATCTGCAGCACACATTTTAATAGGCATTAAAGACATTTTAATGCAGAAACAATTTAAAAGTTGGTAAACGTGTGTCTTGTGTTGATATGCCGCAGATATTTTTGGGGGGAAGGCAGGGGCTGGGGGCTCATTAGCTCTAGGTTGCTTTATTAGGTGCTCGGTTGTTCTGAATATTTTAGCAGCTGAAGTTCAGACTCGGGCGCCTGTGACGTTGACGCAGTAACCGGAGCGTCTGTTTCATTGGTGGGCTGACGTCAAACCCGGTGGTCCTGTTTCCAGCAGCAACAGCAGACAGCTCCAAACGCTCGTTTTCCCTTGGCAAAGTCAACTGGGCACAGCAGCCTGAGGCTGGAATGTCGCGGAAGCTCAGGCCTAGCAGGGCGAGAAAACCACTAGCCACCCGGTGTGGGAGAAGGACCACTTCTTCTTCTTCTTCTTTTTTTTTTTTTTTTGAGACAGAGTCTCACTCTCTTGCCCGGGCTAGAGTGCCGTGGCTTCAGCCTCGCTCACAGCAACCTCAAACTCCTGGGCTCAAGCGATTCTCCTACCTCAGCCTCCCAGGTAGCTGGGACTACAGGCATGCGCCACCATGCCCGGCTAACTTTTTTTCTCTATATTTTTATTTTGCCAATTAATTTATTTTCTATTTTTAGTAGAGACGGGGGTCTTGCTCTTGCTCAGGCTGGTCTAAAACTCCTGACCTTGAGCGATCCACCCGCCTCGGCCTCCCAGAGTGCTGGGATTACAGGCGTGAGCCACCGCACCCGGCCAGAACCACTTCTTAGGGCTGTGGCTTTGGAGACTCCTTCAGCCAGAATTTCGCCCCTTGGTGCAGGAGGGAGCTGACTCTGGCAGAGAGAGAGGAAAAGCAGCTGGTAACCCCAGACAGTGCTTGTTCTCACCTGGGCCACGAGGACAGGGCGCACAGCAATTGCTCATTACTGGGCTCACTCACCTAATTAAGGGACCGGGAATACTCACAGCTCAGTTATTCCACCCTTACTGTGTGCCAGTCGGGCACCGTGTTCAGCATCCTACGTGGGTCACGAATGGGGCCCATTTATCATCTTGCCACGGTCGGGGTCCGGGCATGGCTCAGCTGTGGCCGAGGTTCAGGATCCCCCGAGGCAGCGTGAGGAGTCAGCTGGGCTGTGCTCACCTTGGAGAGGCAACTGCGGAAAGACTTGTGCCTGCAATTTTAGAGGAGATCGTCAGAACTGATGTCCCCGCAGCTGCAGACTGCATGGTGGCGTTCCTCTCCATGGCCAGCAGGGAGGAGGGTTGCTGCTGCTTGGGGACTCTGCCTTTGGGGAGGTCCCCATCCCTCTTTTGAAGGGCTCGTCTGCTTTGGCCAGGCCTACCCAGGAGGGCCTCTCTTTTGATGAACTCAAAGTCAACTGAGCAGGGACCTTCATTACGTCCACTAAGCACCCCCCTTTGCCGTGTTCTATGGTGGGAGCAGGGCAGGGCAGGGGATCACGAGGAGGGGTAGACATTGGGGAGCAGGAACCAGGGGCCGCCCTAGGACACGCCTGCCGTAATCACCAGCTCCCATCCCAGCCCTGTGAGCTGTTCAAGGTCCATGTGTTGCTCTTCTTCATGCTTTATTCTACCCGAGTGGGAGCGTCGTGGCCCGATTACAGAACGGGGGATGACATGCACAGAACATATACTTAAGACGCAGACAGACAGAATTGGCTGCAGCCCCAGAAGCAAAAAGGACACAGAGACAAGAGACGGTTTCGGACTGCAGCACTGGAAAAGTGCTCGTCAATTTATTATATACAGTTTAATTGGGCAAGCGTCCCTCAGCTATTTTCTCATGCCAGCTACTTTCCCAGCTACTTTTTGGTACGCGACTTCCCACGGCCAACAGCACCTGCTTTTCCAGTCAAAGCAAAAAGCATGGCCTTCTACAAGTGATCTCTTTTATGTTTGCACTGCTTTTGGAAAACAAACAATCTCGGCTCGAGTGTGAGACCTTGAGTTCTAGACCATCTTGCAAGTGCCTAGCACCGCGTGCTGGTTACCAGGCAACCGTGGCTCTCATGCAAGGCCATAGGTTCTTGGCCGTCTGCCTGGAGAAACAGTTCCTTCAGCCGGTCAACAAGCCACATCCTGCTAATTGTGGGAACAAGCAACGGGCTCCCGTTCTGCTGACCTGGGGTCTCAGCCAATCTGACCCTGGGACGGCTCGCTTCAGCTTCCTTCAGGGAGCCAAGCCTGACCCACTGAGTGGCTTGTCTAAGGTCACCAGCTAGAAATGGGTTGAGCCAGGATTCAGAACCAGAATGTCGGATCCCAGAGCCCCTGCACGGTGCTCTCCTGTGGTCCCCGCTGAGGGAATAAGGAGGCAGAAAAGTCCTGTGGGAACGGTCGCGGCGGCTCTGTCCATGAAGCATGCGTCCCAAAACTAACAGGACGAGTTTGCCCCTTGGCGTGAACAAGCGCTGAGCGAGTGTTGGGTCCATCCCTGATTCTCCTTGCGCCTTTGCTTGCTGGCTACGGAAGTGGAGATCGATGGGATCTCTCCGGCTGGGAGGAACGCACAGTGGCACAGTGGTGGGAGCACGAGCGCGTCCAGGTTGACAGAGGCCGACGCGTACCGTGTTTCCCCGAAAATAAGGCCTACCCATAAAATAAGCCCCAGCAGGGTTTCTAAGCATTTGCGCAATAGAAGCCCCACCCGGAAAATAAGCCCTGGTGACGGGCGTGGCTACGCAGCGCATCTGCACAACCCGCGCATTTCATCTGGGAGCGGAGCAGAAGACGAGCAGCCCTTCTCACCTGCCCCACGAGAGCTCTAGAGCTCCGCATGAGAGATTGGGGCTGATGGTTCTAAAGGAAATGGAGTCGCAAGACATTCAGGATGGAATTCGGGGTTTGGAGAGTGATGAATGATGTTCCAGAAGAAGACGACTTCACTCTATTTGAATCAATGGAGATTGTTGTACCGTACTTAAAAAAGCTGACATATCTCCTGAAAATAAGCCCCAGGGTGTCTTCTTGAGGAGAAATAAATATAAGACCCCGTCTTATTTTCGGGGAAACACGGCGGGTCTGGAGCAGCACAGCTCCGACTGCGTTCTGCCGCCACGACGTCGTGGCCGGGGCGGCGTGCTCAGCGAGCACCTGGGGCTGCCGCACACCTTGCTCACTCGGTCCTCCCGCATACCCTGGAGCGTGGCCGCGACGCCCATGTTAACAGCGGGACAGCGGCGCCGTACGGGATGCAGAAGTCAAGAGATTTGCACAGCGTCCCGCAGCTTGCATGTGTGGCCACGGCGAGACTTGAACGCAAGTCCAGGGCTCGGCCCGTTGTTCGGCTTCCGTGTGCAGTTGCCATGACGAGCTGCCTTCCCTGGCACGCCTGTACCGTGCCTTTGCCCATGTGGCTCCTGCGTCTCCCGAGGGCAGGAGCCACCATGGTCCCTGTGACCTGCACAGAGCTCGGGGCCTGGCAGCTCTGCCCGCCCCTGCTCACCGGACCCCGAGTTCCTGGCTCGCCATGGAGACACCGCTGCGTAGACACAGGGACCTTCCGAGTTGAGTCGAGAGTCCCAGGAGTCCTGTGTGTCGTGTTGCACACACAGCACTGCACCCTGAGTGTTCACAGCCCTCCTGGCCGAGGGGCCGAGGGGCCACCACCCCGAGCTCAGCAGTGGTGGGGAGGTGCCCCCTGGAAGGGGAGTCGGTCACGGCCACATGCGGCTGTCACTGGAGGACGGGTCGCTGACCGCGAGGGTTTCCTTCCTGGGTTTGCGTCGGGCGTGGGATGGGCGTGGACGTGCAGGTGGGCACAGGGTTGGGGTGGGTGGCGAAGGACTCCCCTCTTCTCACCCTCAGCCGTCTCTTTGGAGTCTGGCTTTGTGCCCCTTGCTGCTGGCATAAGTGCTGGGGGCTCCAGCTCCGGACCGTCTCTTGGTCCGGGCCGGGCCAGGTCACTGTCCACCCGCCTGGCCTCAGTCCTGGCATACGGCGACGGTCTCCGTCTGGCCGGATCCCCTCTGTGCTTCTTGGAACCCCAGGTGGAGGCCGAGCTGGCGCCAGGTGCTGGAGATCACAGCCCCATCGTTGTCCGATTCCAAGCCTCTCTCCCGGGCGACGACCGGATGTTTTCCGTCCTCTCGCCTGCAGGAAATTAGGGCCATAAATATGAAATTGGATGAAACCGGGCTGATAGGTCCCTGCTCCCAGGTCCTTCCCTGAGTCCCGTGACGGTGAGGGACATGGATAGGGAGGGCACCGAACGTGCAGCGGGTCAACTCTGGAGGAGAGGCAGAGAGCTCGCCAGGCTTGCACCCGCCACATGGAGAGTATTCAAAGAAGAAAGACATCTAGAAGACACAGAACCACGCTCGAGCTCTACCAGAAGGTTCTGTGGATGACAGGCATAGCCAAGTGGCTTTAATGGCTAATCGAAGGCTTCCAGCACCCCGATCCGCGGAGCTTCGGACTCACGAGCCGCTGGCGATTATACTCCAGAAGCTAAATTTCCCCGGTTACGCGCGTTTTATGGGGATCACAGTCTCCTCGTTCTTGCTTTTATATTCCTCCTCTCCCTTTCCTCCCCTGCCTGAATTTTGTGCGCTCGAGAGAAAAAAGATGCAAAACAACAGAATTAATAGCATTTGGGGAGGCAACGTGGGTACCCAGCCTCACAAATGGCCCCAGAGCGACCTCGCTTTCTGGAGTCTGGCGCGGAAATGCGGTTCAGAGGCCCGCTCCCCGCAGAGATCCTATTAACTCCGATAAGCGGCTTCTCCAGCAGGATGTGGGTCCTCCGGTGCTGGTTTCTGTCTTGTCCTTGTCTTTCTCAGGAGCTGCCGCAGCTCCGAGGGCGATATCCCATGCACGGATGGTTACGTAAATACGTGGTGTTGGTTGACTTAACGCTTTGCACCCGTTTGCTTTTTTTCTCCATTCCTTTATTCTACTCGGGATTTAATTTTTTTAAATACCCCAGATTTTACAAAGCGCAGCAGTAGAATAAGAAACCGGAGTTTCTTTTCATACAGACTTATTTATTTGGATTTTTTAATATTGGAAGTTCGCGATACATTCAAAGAGTAATTTTAATCTCTATAATTTTTGCTAACCGTGTCGAGTCACACTCGACATCCGAGTGCAAAGCGTTAAAACTGCAACGGGAGCTCAGAAAAAGGGGCAACCTGTGTTAGGTGAAATCGTCGAATATTTCAACTGCTTAAGACGGTGCAGCAACCCAGGAGGTGTCCAAGCACACTGTGGGGACGTGTCTTTCTCTAGAATGTCACATGCCCTCACAGTGTGAGCAGGCAGTGATCAGGGAGGGGTTATGATGGTATCAGCTGTAGACCAAGATTTGACACCTTCCATATACCACGAAGGGATACACACTGCTCCTTGGCCCACCCAGCATCTATTCGATTCACCCCTTCCTCACCCCCAGAACCCTGGCTTGTTGAGGGTGACATGTGCCCAACTGGAACTCCGGCTTTCGCAGACTCAACTAGGTCTAGTGATGACTGTGCAACCCAGTTCTGGACAACAAGATCCAAAGGAAAGTTACTGGAGAGACAGCAACACTTCTCAAACAGAAATTCAAAACCTTGCTGGGAGAAGGCCCTTTGCTCTTCTCCCCTTCTCCCTTCCCTGCTATTCCTGCCTGGAAGCTAGGGGTGATGGCCAGCGCCACAGCAGCCATCTTGGGGCAACGAGCATAAAAGCAATGGTAATGATGGTGTAGCAAAAGCGGGCCAAACTGGGGTCTCCAGTGGTCACGGTTGACCTCCCACCAGCTCAGGACTGCCCACCCCTGTTGCACGAGTTAAATAACCCCCCCAAACAGTTACAGCCACAGTTAGGAGGGTTTCCTGTTATTTGAAGCACACCGAGGTTTCCACATGCTGCACAGTGATAGATGTCCTGGTCTTCCTATCGGTCGGATATCATTAATCAGTTTTCACAAAGAAGAAAGTCACAGCTCAGAGAAGTGGTATAACATGCCTAAGCTCACAGAGCTGGGAGTGGCACCCAGACGTGAATGTCTTCCTTTAAAGCCTCTGACCTAGACTTTCCTTCTGGGCGCGAGGAAGGCAAAAAGATCTGTACAAGGGTCCCTTCCTGCATGGAGAATCTCGTCTAGTCATCAGGTCATGCATGCAACAAATGCTACTTCTGCTCGGTCTGCGGCGACAGTCCCACGAGCAAGGAGCCCTTCCCTGCAGGACCTCCCAGCCTGAAGGGCTTTCCTTCCTTCTGGAGATCTCTGTTTTGGGGGGGAGGGAGGCAGCCCCTCACACTGGTTCCACCCCAGCCCCCTGCCCCAGGCTTTCAGTGCTCTGGCTGGGGCTGAAGCGTCCCCCGGAAATGAGCAGGGGAAAGGAAATAGGCACCAGGGCACGTTTCATCCATTTGCGCTGAACCGTGTACACCAGTTGTGGACGGGACAGAGTTAGCTTGGGTTTTCAATGGGAAGGACCACTCTGGATGCTGACGTAGTTGCCCGGAAGAGAGTGACGTACACGCAGCAGGTCGAGAGTGGCTGTTGCTTTCCTGGGTGCGTTCATAACGAGGTCTCTCTCTACATTTTTATATCGCCCGGTTGGTCTTGGCTGGAGTCTAGGGTTTGGAGACAGGACGCTCATGTTCAAATGCTGCAGCTGTTGCAGATGAAGGCGCTTAAAAAACTAAGGGACGATAAAAACTGATAAAAGCGAACGTGCGGTGAGTGCGCATGGTCCTTGGCTCTGTGCTGAGTGCTTTAAGTGCATTGCCTCATTTTACCCACAGCAGCCACACGGGGTCATTGCCGCTGCAATTGCCATTAGAGGCGAGAAATAATGAGAAGGCCAGCGAGGTCAAGCGATGCGCTCGAGGTCCCACCGGAGGAGGATGGGTCGGAGATACTTCACCCAAAGCCTCTTCTTTTACCTCTGGGCTGGGAGAAGGCGAGGCCGAACCTGCTGCAGAAAAGGCAAACATTTTCCTCGCCATTAACGAGCATCCTTGTTACAGGGATACAAGATCGATAATCCAGGCTCCTTCCGGGGGAGAGTAACCTGGGCGAGGAAGCGATAAATTCACTGAGAAAGCAGGTCGGAAACTGTGTAAGAAAAGATTTCCAAGCCCTCCGCTATGGCCCCATCAATTCCAGCGGGGATTGCAACAACTCATTTCCCCAAAGCGAAGAACAAGAACGCAGCAACTTCCAGAGACCAAGGACGCTTAGATTTACTGAGTGTTTCCTGCATGCCACGCTTTACTCAGATTAACTCGCTAATCCTCACAAAAACCCTGGGAGAGCTCTCTTTGTTTAAGCTGCCTCCCCAGGCAGACGCCGCGATAACTGTGCGAGTGCGTGCTGTTTGTTTGGAAGAGGTGTAGAGAGCTGACACAGGGAAAGGAGGGTGTCCTCAAGGGAACGTCATCAAGCCAGCTCTCACATGGCGTCTGGAGTTTAATCCCACAGAAAACCTCTGAGAAATAGGTGAAACACAGGCCCCATTTACTTTTTTTTTTTTGAGACAGAGTCATACTCTGTTGCCCAGGCTAGAGTGCCGTGGTGTCAGCCTAGCTCACAGCAACCTCAAACTCCAGGGCTCAAGCGATCCTCCTGCCTCAGCTCCCGAGCTGGGACTACAGGCACGTGCCACCATGCCCGGCTAAATTTATATATATATATTTTTAGTTGGCCAATTAATTTCTTTCTATTTTTAGTAGAGATGGAGTCTCGCTCTTGTTCAGGCTGGTTTCGAACTCCTGACCTTGAGCAATCTGCCCGCCTCGGCCTCCCAGAGTGCTAGGATTACAGGTGTGAGCCACCGCGCCTGGCCCCAATTTACTCTTTAATTTACTATGGTGGTGACGATGATGATGGCAGTGATGGTGATGGTGATGATGATAATGGTGAAGATGGTGAGGGTGATGGTGATGATTGTGATGGTGATGATGATGATAGTGATGATGGTGAGGGTGATGGTTATGATGGTGGTGTTGATGGTGACAATGATGGTGATGGTGATGGTGATGATGATGGTGATGATGATGATGGTGATAGTGATGATGGTGGTGATGATGATAGTGATGGCAATGATGGGGATTATGATGGTGATGATAGTTACACTGGTAATAGTGATGATGGTGATGGTGACAATGATGGTGATGGTGATGGTGATGATATTGATTGTGATGATGATGGTGATGATGATGGTGATGGTGATGATAGTGATGGTGATGGTGGTGATGATGGTGATGGTGATGGTGGTGATGATGGTGATGGTGATGATGGTGATGATGGTGATGATGATAGTGATGGTGATGATGGGGATGATAGTTATGGTGATGATAGTGGTGATGGTGATGGTGATGGTGGTGATGATGATGGTGATGGTGGTGATGATGGTGATGGTGATGGTGGTGATGATGGTGATGGTGATGGTGATGGTGGTGATGATGGTGGTGATGATGGTAGTGATGGTGATGATGGTGATGGTGATGATGGTGGTGATGATGATAGTGATGGTGATGGTGGTGATGATGGTGATGGTGATGATGGTGGTGATGATGATAGTGATGGTGATGATGGGGATGATAGTTATGGTGGTGATAGTGGTGATGGTGATGGTGGTGATGATGATGGTGGTGATGGTGATGGTGGTGATGATGATGGTGATGGTGGTGATGATGGTGATGGTGATGATGGGGATGATAGTTATGGTGGTGATAGTGGTGATGGTGATGGTGGTGATGATGATGGTGATGGTGGTGATGATGGTGATGGTGATGATGGGGATGATGATGGGGGTGATAGTTATGGTGGTGATAGTGGTGATGGTGATGGTGATGGTGAGGATAGTGATGAAGATAATGGTGATAATGATCATAATGGAGGAGATGATGAAGATAATGACAGTGATGATGATGATAAAGAGGATGGTGATCATGACAGTGGTGGAGATAATGGTGACAGTGGTGGAGATGATGATGGTGATGGTCGTGGTGATAATACGGTGACGATGATGGAGATGATTTCTTCTTTTGTTAGGTGTTGAAGTATATTTGCTATTTCAATGGGGTTTCTGTCTCTAGAGAATAAATTCTTAGTTGTTGAAACCCAAGTAACAGAAGACTCAACTAAAAATTTTTTAAAATCACATGTTATTTACACAATAAACAGAGAAATTCATACCAGGGATGTCCTGGAGTCAGTAGAAATCCAGGGTGACCATTCATGCCTTCCAAAGCACATCTTACAGGCTATCGCTCGTAACGACAGCAGAAGTCAGTCCTGCCAATCCCCCAGCACGAGGGCTGCCACATGACAGCCCCCAGTAACCTTTGCTGAGTGGAGGATGAGTGGAGACCAGCGTGTGCAGGGGTGACCCTGCAGAAGCCCGGTGAGCCTTCCGTATTTAGAAAGTGCTATGTTTTGGCGTATGTTTCAGTTTATGTTTTGCATTATTTTGCTTGTAAATTTTTGTATTAATCTTTACAAAGTG
Source organism: Mirza zaza (assembly GCA_008750895.1). Taxonomy (NCBI): domain Eukaryota; kingdom Metazoa; phylum Chordata; class Mammalia; order Primates; family Cheirogaleidae; genus Mirza; species Mirza zaza. The sequence continues at coordinate 18,251 of VSMD01042783.1, forward strand.
AATATTCTGCTGTAATCCCCACCAAGGTCAAGGTGTGAGTCCTTGCTGCACCCCAGAATCCTCCCTCACACCGGTTACAGTCGTTACCTCCCGAAGTAACCCTGATTCAGACTTCTACCATCATGGGACAGTGCTGCCTATTTTTGGATGTCATTTAAATGAATCATGTGGTGTGACTCTTTGGCCCGGCTTCTTTTGCTCCACATTCTGTATGCGAGATTCATTCATGTTTTTGCATATAGCAGTACTTCCCTCTTTCTCACTGCTGCACAGAATTCCATTGTATGACTGTACTATGACTTATTTATCCATCCTACTGCTGTTGGACATTTGGCTATTTCCAGCTCTTTGTTATTATGATAAAAGTGCTACAAACATTCTGGTACGTATCACTGGGTGGATACATGTGTTCATTTTTCTTAGATGTTTATCTAGCATTGGAATCCCTGGGGCCCAGTGTAAGGGTATGCTTGGCTTTAGTAGGTTCATATTTTTCCAGAGTGGTTGTGCAAGTTGAGCATATGAGTGTCCTTGCTCTGAGGTCAGCCCTGGGCAGGCCCAAATCTTGTTCTTGCTACTTCTGAGCTGCGTGATAGTGGAGCGTGGAGAGATCTAATAACTTACCCTTTGACAATTGTGAAGTGGGAGCGGCGACTTGTATGGTTCACGTATGAGGATGAATGTGTTCACGTAGACAGAAGAAACACAGTGCAGTCTTGGCTCTGATACATTCTCAGAAAGTGATAGCTGTTTTTATCCTCCTTATTGCTTGTCTAGACTGGTTAGTGCAACAGACTTTCCAGGCAACACGCTTCTGAGAACTTGGAGACTTGGGGTAGCTGGGCTGTTTCGTTCTGACGCTCTACAAGCGTGACAGAGGAGGTGGCCCGCAGCGGGTGTGGCAGGCCCGTGACCTGCACTCCCGGACATCACTGTGCAAATTATGTCCTGCAGCATAGTTTCGTAAAACATAGATTTCTCATGAAAGCCTATCGAGAGTAATTATTCTCTGCGACACAAGACATCCGTCAGCTAAAATGATCATCCTAGCCACGCATGTAACTAGGATTAACTAAATGCACAATTGAGAAAAATGCTTATGGCGTTGGAGGTTTCTCTTCCTTTTCACACGGTTGCTGAGGCTGCAAATAAGAGACCGTCTTCCCAGCCTCACTTCCTCCAGGCCCCTCCCACCTCACCCCCTTTCTGGAACATGCTGGACTCTTCGTAATCTTGGGACTTAATTCACTTGCAGAACACAAAACGGGCCTCTGGAGACCCCTTCTAACTCTAAACATCTGTCCCATTCCATGCCAGGATTGAGTGCAGTCTCAGCTTGTACCCCGATGCTCCAGGCCCTTTGGGTTGGCCCCGCGGAGCAGTGGCAACGTGCACGGTGAGGTGTGGACACAGTTGCCGGACTCTGGCTCTACCACTCACTAGCTACGTGGCCTCGGTCGGGCTGCCCACCCACTCTAAGCCCAAATTCCCCATCCGAGATCCGGAGCTACTTCTGGATTCTCAGCCACATCCATGAGAAAGGGCACCCCGCCTCTGTGAACAGGGTGAGGGGTGCTGAAAATCTACTCCAAGGCACCCATAACAAGGGGCCTTAGGGAACCAGAGTTCCCCAGCAGACAGAATTTCGTTGTCAGGGGAACCGTGGACACTGCCTGTAGACCCGGGGAGTATTTTGTGGTCCCTGCTGTAGCTCCAGCTTCACCTTCATCATGACCTGTGTCACAGGGGACAATACTGGAGGCTCCGGGCAGATCAGCGTTCCCCGTGGAGGGCCGTGGTCCTGCCTCCTGACTGCAGAACCACACCTGCGTGGCATGCAAGTGGCCCGGATGAGGTCTTCTGTCTGCAGGACGATGAGGGGACACTGCCACTCAGGTCCCCTGAAGGTGCTTCCTGGAGGCCACCTGCATCCATGGTGTCCGAGGTTTGCAGGCAAGAGGCCACCACGCCTCGGTTCTGAGCTTGCTACCCTTGCACCCCGCTTCCCAGCCCTCCGCACCCCCTTGCCTGAACATCCCAATGTGCAGGTCACTGGGCCAAAGGGACAGGCCCGGGCTCTGGCCGTGCTGGGACAGCTGGCATCCAGACACGGCTTCTCCTCGGCATGAGACGACCGAATGGGTCCCCCTTCTGAGAATAAAAGCCACAGTCCTTGGGTGGCCGACGGGGCCCGCAAAGCATTTCCCGTTGCTGCCGTCACTAATGGCCACGTTTAGTGGCTTAAAACCACACAGACTCGTCTCACAGTTCTAGAGGTCAGAAGTCCTGCCATCAAGGTGTGGCAGGGCTGTGCTCCTTCTGGAAGCTCTGGGCGGAACTCACTTCTTGCCTGTTCCAGTTCTAAAGGCCGCCTGTGCGCCTTGGCTTGTGGCCCCTTCTCCATCATCTTCAAGTCTCTCTTCCCTGAGACTTCTGCTTCTCTGATTATCACCCTCCAGCCTGCCTTTTATAGGAACTCTTGCGATCACATGAAAGCCACCTGGGTAATAGGACAGGCTCCAATTGCAAGATTCGTCACCTAATCACATCTGCTAAACCTCTTTTGCCACGTAAGTGACGTGGGCCACAGGTTCCAGGGATTAGCAGGTGGCATCTCTGGGAGGCTGAGTTTCCCCCAATGTGGTGGTGAGCTGTTATTGCCCTCATGGTGGAAGCCCCTGGAGACCTCCAGGAAGCTCTGACCAAAGCACCGAGTCCCCCAAACTTCGCAGATGCCAGCAGCTACCAGGTTTGCAAAGGCTGTCGGCCTTGGGGAGTTCCTGTAGCCGGTCCGATGGCCTCGCCCCAATCGCGAGTCCTTGGTCTAGACGGAGCTCACCTAAGTGCTGGGCCCTCTGCCTGCCGTCACTTTCTGTGCGTCCATCCCCAAGTCCCACACTTGTGTGACTGTGTGCATATGTGTGTGTGTGTATGTGTGTGCGCATGTGCACAGCCAAGTCACTTGGGAGCACGTGCAAGGGCACGTCAGCTGCAGACTAGAGTCGCTGCGTGGTGGCACAGGCCCTGGCTGCGGAGGGAGTTGGCGTCTGTGGGTAAGACGGGAGGTGAGCCACACGGAGCAGGCCCCACGTGGGTGCCTCTGGCACGGGGCCAGGCTCGGCAGAGCAGCACGGGGCACAAGGGAGTGGGCGGGGCCGGGAGAGAGGACTCGGGGATGAGCTCGACCCACCCTGACGCCTTCCTCCCCCTCTGGCAGCCTGCCCTGCAGCGTCTCCGTCTGTCTCAGGCTGCAAGGGGCCTCAGCAGTGTGGCAAAGAGCAAAGAGGAGGCAGAAGGGGGCCCTGAGGGCTGTCACCCAGCAAAGCACCGGGAGGGGCATGGTGGGCCCCACGGCTCCCGTCTGGCTTAGGAGAGGAGAGAGTTCAGAGGGGACTCCTGGTTGGGGTCACGATGCCAGCTGGAGGCAAGAACCGGTCAAGATGAGTCCCCGCCCAGGGAGTGGCCAAGTCAATGGGGATGGGGCTGCAGAGAGGAGCCCCCTAGGCTGGGCCAGGGTCCACATGTCTTGCAGCAGGGGGCCGAGCCCAGGCGGGACTTCCAGGCCCGGCCTCAGAGCCCTCTGCAGAAGGGGCAGCCAAGGCAGCTGCTGTCCAGCCATGGCCAGGGCGGTGGGTCCACGGCCACCAGCTCCCGTACCTGCCACCTGCAGTCTTCACCTGCACGTGGCCTTCGTCTGTCCTGCCCTTGGAGCCGACCTTAGACCATGGCATCTGAGCATCTGATGGAGGCACGGAGTCTCTCCTAAATCTCACCCTGAGCCCGGGTTTGGAGGAGGCACTGAGACATGGCACTGTGGCTGTCCCGCCCTGCCGGGCAGACCGGACACTGTCCCATCTGGTAGGCCGCATCCGCGTCTGGCAGACATGGATGTCCCTTAGCACCCGGAATGCGTGATCCCACATGCCCCCGAGGTGCCCAGCAGCGCAGGCAGCGTCACAGGATGGCAGCAGAGGAGCTGGGGTCTCCCAGGGGAGCAGACGGGCCCCCAGAAGGTGGGTGGAGGAGCTGGACTCGCATCTGGGCCCTGCCGCCCCCGGCCTGCAAGCCTGGCTTGGATGCCTTGTGCCTGGCAGCGATGGTGACGTCCTCACCGCAGGAAGGGCGTGGGAGAGCGAGGGGCCTGGGGAGCAGGATTCTGCCCAGCGGTGGGCACTTGGCTGGCGCTGGAACCGGGACGTGTCTCTGGACCCACAGGCAACAGTGACTCCCCACCTGAGCCCGCTGTCAGGGAGGGCAGCTGCAGAGACTTGGCCGGTGTGTTTCCTGCAGCGCTGGCCACGACTGGGGTATTTCAAAGCAGAGGAAGAGTCAGCTGAGCCCAGAGCCCTCTCTGCTGTCACCGAAGCTGTCGTCTCCGGGTCCCTGGGCTGGCAGCCGCCCTGACATTTCTTTCGCCCCGGCACGACTCAGCACGCGCAGCCTGAGCTTTCCCCGGACAGCAGGCGTGTGGCCACTTCAGCGTCTCAATCGCCTGAGAGGAGGAATGTGTCTCCCTGCTTCTCGGTGGTGGCTTCTGGTTTGAATAATGGATCAGCAAGACCTTTGTCCTGCGTCTCTCTCTGCCTCCCGACGTGGCATGGGCCCGGACTGCCAGCATCCTGTTGCAGCCCGTCTGGCCGGGTGGGCGTGGAGGGGGCGCTGGGGGCCTCCCCCCGGGAACACGTCTGTGGGTGGCTTTCCTGATCGTGGAAACAGCCCTGTCCCCTGCTGGCAGGGGCACGGCACTGGGGACACGGCAGTGGCGGGAACTTGAGGTAGACACCATTTCCTTTCCTGAGTCAGTGTCTGCCGGGGTGGGGGGACGGACGCCGGAGGACCCGGAAGCCAATTAAAGGCCATTGAAAAACTGGGTTGGGGAAAAGGTCTCTCAAGACAGGGCCTGCTCCGGCTGTCACAGCTGACAGGTGTTCCGGGATCGGGGACGGAGAGGACGCGTCCTGCAGACGACCCTGTCCTTGGGCAGGGAGGGTGGACGCAGCCCCTCCCTGCGGCCGAGGCGCTCCGAGACACTGGCACCCGAAGGTGGGCTCAGCCGGGGCCAGAGCAAACTGAGTCAGGCATGTCCTTCCTCACTGTTGGGAAAAGTCACCAGGGAAGGTAGGTCCCTCTGGGTCTCCAGGATGGGATGTTGGGGTAGGGGACAGAGTGGGAGCGGTGGCCTCTCTAGAGCGTCACTCTGTTGCCAGCCACACTGGCGGGTGTGGCCCCTCCCCACAGGACCCCTGCTCAGCCCCTGCTCTGAGACATTCCGAGCTCGGGTCCCCGGCACCACCCTCGGTGACCCAAGCTGTCGTCTTGTCCCCGCTGAGCTTCAGAGCCGGCCTGGGCGGTGGACAAAGGCCCCAGGCCCAGGCAGAGGCTGCAGGGCCAGACATCCCAGGGCCGTGCTGTGTGACATTGGGGACACTGGCCACATGTGGCAACATGCATTTAAATTCACGTGATACAATTAAGTGGAAAGTTAAATTCCCCAGCACGGCGGTCCCATCTCAGGCCTCAGTGCTGTGCTCGTGACCTTTCTCATCTGTGCAGGGAGCTCCTCACACCAGCTGCCGCCCTGGCCCTGCCCCTGCCTCCCCCCAGGATGCAGCCCCGGCCAGCACCCCGCCACGGCTGCCGTCCCTTCTCGGCCACGCTGAGAGTCAGGGCTCCTTGAGGACTCGAGGCGACACTGTCTGCCTGGTCCCGGGTGTGCCCAGGGGGCCTGCCTGTCCCAGCCAGCCTGGGCGAGGACAGGAAGATGTCCCCTCAGGCATCCCGATTTCCTCTAGGTGGACTTGGGGCAGGATAAGGAGCCAAGGTCTCTCTTCCCACTATGACCTGCCCAGCAGCGGGAGGCTCAGGGTGGCTGCTGGCTGGGGGAACCAGCCAGCAGCCAGGGGGAGTCACGGCACTGGTCCACCGGGATGATGTGACATGTTCCAAGAGCGACTGTCCTCCACCATGTCCCTGCTGTACCTGGGTCTCCGTCTGCCTTTGTCAGGCCAGCCGCTGCCTCCCTCCTGGGACTCCTCCCTCCCCAGGACCCCGAGACCCCAGCCGTCCACTCAGACCCTCCAGTTCAGCTACACGAGAAGGTGGGAAGCTGCCTGCTCCCTGGGAGGGACTCAGCCAGGTGGTCCCCTGGGATGGGAGCAGGGGGCAGGGGGGAGGACGCTCCAGGCCCAGGAGGCACGGTGTGCATGGTCAGAGCCATCAACGTGGGAACAGGTGACCCGCGGTGCAGCCACCCGTCCAGGACATTGCCGGGGCCGCCCGGCCAGTCTGGAGGGGAGTCAGGCACGAAGAGCCCCGGGAAGGGACGGGTGTTGAGATGCCGGATTGTTCCGGAGACCAGCACGTCAGTCACCTCTGAGCACCTGGGCCCGCGCGGCTTTGCAACGCGGCCTCCCCGGAAACGGCCTGTCTCTGTGGGGCACCCTGGATCCGCTCCCGCCTGCGGACTGCCGCGGCTTTCCCCGTTGGCATCGGTGGCCTTGGACCGGCCCCGGGGGCACTTTCGGGCGGTGCCAGGAACGACGGGCGGGAGCTGGGCCCACGGCTCGGGGCTGATGCTACTCGGGGGTGTCGGAAAGGGTGGCTGTGCCCTCCTGTGGCCCTGGGCTCACAGCCGGTCACTCTCCGGCACGTGCCTCCCCTGTACAACGGGACAGTGACAGTGACCCTCCCGGCCGCTGTGGGATTTGGACAAATAAACTGACGCAGCCCAGCACCTGGAGGGGACGGGGAAGAACGAGAGCTTCCCAGCCGCACACCCGTCTTATGTCCCGGCTCTGCCGCCGCATGGCCAGGGACGGCAGGGGAGCCACCAAGTCTCCCGGGGCCCAGGGCAGACCTTCTACTCCGTGGGCTGAAGGTGACGCTGTGTGGAGTGATGCCCGCGGGCGCCGAACGCCGTGCCAGGGAAGTGTTTAGTGCTCGGGGGAGAGGCAGCGTCCGTGCTGTGATGTTCCTTCCCGTGTTCTTTTCTTAACATGACATCCTCCAGTTTGTTTTAAAGTTATTTTTAACAGTGCGTCGTGGAGGCAAAAATCTCTAGTCTGTGAAATACACGATTTCAAGTGAGCAGTTGAGTTTTGGCAGCGGCACGCTGCCCAGGTCGAGTGAGAGCACATCTCGTCACAGCAGAAGGACCCCGTGCCCTTGGGGACCATGTCTCGTCTTCCCTCCCTGTCCCTGCGGCTGCCACTGCGCCGACTTCAGACGGGTCTCCCTTTGCCACGTTCTGCTTGCTCTGGGGCGGCACGGAGGGACAGCCACACGGTGTGCCCCGGCTGCCTCCTTTCCGCAGTGTGTTCTGAGACCCACCCAGTCCCCGCCTGCATCGGCCACTTCCTTGTTCCTTCCTTTTCATACGGGACTGACTCCCTAGGGAGGAAGAAACCGATGAGATAGTAGAGGGAACAGCAGGACAAGAGACGAGGGACCCAGTGTGTCAGGGGGCCCTAGAGGGTTGAAGAGTGTACCCCCAAAGTCCATGGCCACCCAGAAACTCAGAATATGACCTCACTTGGAAATAGGGTCTTTATAGATTTTATTGGTTAAGGATCACAGGATGAAATCCTCCTGGATTTCAGGGTGGGCCCCAAATCCAGTGGCTGATGTCACTGTAAGAAGAAAGGACATGGAGAAGGTGATGCAAAGACGGTGGCAGAGATGGGGTGACACGTCCACACGCCAAGGGACACCAAGGATTGTGGGCAGCGGGAGAGAAGCCCCGAGACCCGCCCTCCCCCTCAAGAAGGGGCCAGGCCCCCCATGCCTTGGTCTCAGACAGACATCAGCCTCCAGCACGGTGGGACAGGACATTCCTGTTGTTTCAGGCCACCCGGTTTGTGGTCATTTGTCACAGCTGTCCTGTTCCAGCTCCCTCCCTGGATCTATCCGTGTCTCAGGTGGGAGTGACAGAGAGAGGTGGAGCTCCCACCAGTGCTCACGGGTCCCCCTTGTCTGTTAGGAAGTCGGGGAGACCCTGTGGGCCCCTGCCCAGGTGCTCTCTTTCAGTTGCCCCCACACCTGGCAATTTTCTGGCGGACCCCGATCGGCTGCCTACGGTTGAACTCAGCTCCGACTCCAGTGGGAGTCGGCACAGACTCTGCAGGTCAAGGGCATGGTCCCACGAGACTGCCCCCCACTCCAGATACCAGTTGCAAGTCCTGGATTGTCACCTGGGCTTCTGACCGACTGGCTATAGGTCTGGGTCCCCATAACCCCCTCCTTGAATTTGGTAATTTGCTGTGACGGCTCACAGAACTCAGGGAAACACTCACGTGCACCAGTCCACTATTTAATAAAGGATGTGATAAAAACACAGATGAACAGCGGGATTTCTAAGGGGCTCATGGGGCGAGGTCTGGAGGGTCCCAGCATAGGAGCCTCTGTCCCTTTGGAGTCGGGGTTTGCCCCACTCCCAGCACGTGGATGAGTTCACCAGCCTGAAACCCCCTGAGCCCTGTAGTTCAGGGATTTTTACGGGGGTTCCGTCACATGGGCGTGGTGGGCTATTAACTGTCTCCAGCCCTCTCTCTTCTCTAAGCTTCTAATCACGGCCTGGGCCACCTGGTGACCAGCTCCCATCCCGGATCCCGGTAAGAGTTGCCTCATTAGAACAGACACCACTCCTGTCCCCGGGAAATCCCCAGGGATTTAGGGGCTCTGCGTGAAAAACTAGAGTCAAAGACCGAATGTAAGAGCAGGAGGTGCTCCTGGCACCCATGTCACTTGGGAAACTACAAAGGTTTTAGGACCTTGTGTGCTGGGAACTGGGGGCGTTCAGACAGGTTCTGAGGATTAGCAAGTCCACCTGGCCCGGCCAAGCTCACTCACCTCTCAGTTCCACCTGCTCCGCCCCATTCACCTGGCTCAGGTGTGCCCAGGCACAAGGAGGGTCTGGCACAGGGGTGGGGAGCCCAGCGACTGCCCCAGACCACCCTGCTGTGGGGGGCTTCCCTGTCCTCTCCCAGCCTGGCATGGGGCTTGGGGTGGGATGGTGGAGATGGGCTCCCCTCCCCTTCCAGCTTTTGTCCTCTGATTTAGTGCTTGCTGGAAGCACATGTGGTAGAGATTCTCAAGGCACTTCCTTTGCTTGGGATCAGTACATCCCTCGGGGCGGGAACTATGGCCAGGGTCCCTTAGCTTCTCAATGACCCGCCCCTCCTGCACCCCCTGCCTAGAATGCCCCGGGTACCACGAACACCGCCAGATGCCAGTGTGCCTGACTTGTCACGGCATACCATTTGTCAACCTCCTGAAAATTTAAAGAGCTTCTCCTCCTGGCAAATCAACTGCCTGAAACTCAGTTAAAAACAATTCTGCGTGTCAGGGCTGGTCCGGTAATCAACACCCCTGCAAGACTTGCTCCTAATAAACCCTCAGTGCCGACGCTTCCCACTTCCTCCTTAGTTGCTCTTCGTCTGCCGAGGATACAGGATGGTGCCGTTAATTTCCCAGGGGGTTTCTGCAACCTCCAGAGCTTCGGTTTGCAGGTCCCGGCCCCATGCAGAACAATCATGTTTGGGACATTTCTACCGCCCCCCCCATCACCAAGATAGAAGAGGGTCTTCCAAGCCTGTGCAGTAGTGCACACATGTGGTCCCAGCCACGTAGGAGACGGAGTGGGGAGGATTGCTTGAGTCCAAGGATTTGAGTCCAGCCTGGGCAACATAGCAAGACCCCCAAAAAGAGGATCTTCCAGACATAACTGCCCAGAAAGGGTCAAGTTTTGGCCGCTGGAGAGTTAAGGGGCTGAGACTTGCCTCCTGGTTGCCGCCTGTGGCTCAGTCTCCTGCTTAGCTTGTTTGCAGCCACTCAGAAGTGGGGACGCAGCCCTGAATTCATTTGGCGACAAACGTGTCTCAGGATGAACAACCATCCTGATGGGCCCAGAATTAAGGGGTTTCCTGAGACAGGAAACTTTGAGTGCTAAACTCAGGCAATCTGGGTGCAAGCCTGGTGAGCTGCTCACCCTGGGGGGCTGCAGGGGACAGGGCAGGGGGCAGGGGAGGTCCTCCCCCAGCGGGGCCCACAGTCTACAGAGAAAGAGAGGTGAGCAGATAAGTAGCTCTGACTCCAAAGGGTGGTTGATTTGTGACAAGCCAGCCACAAGGACCTGCCCAGGCGGGGCTCAGAGAAGTTTCCCCCAGGTCCCCAGAATCAGAGTTCCCTCCAGCACACACGTGAGTGCACATGCGTGTGTGTGTGTGTGCGCGCGTGTGCATGGCGTGTGCACACGGCTCTTCCCTTCCTCTCTCACTGGGGGGTTGGTGTCCTGGAGCGTGAACCCAGGCTTCCCCCGCTGTGCTGGGAGCCGTTGGGGTGGGGGTGCAGCCACCTGGGGGGGGCTGGAGCTTTGTGGAGGGCATTTGTCTAATTCAGGAGCCCACTGAGGCCACAACCAAGTTCAGGGGCCGGCTCTTATCATGACACCTGCCTGGTTCCTGTCTCTCTCAACGGACCTCGCTGAAACCCTGGATCAGGGAAAAGAGGCTTATTTATTGGTCCCTTGAAGCTCCAATGGGGAAAAAACAAAAATCCAAGCGAGAGTTATCTGTGCAGACCACACCCAGGCAGATCTCATTTCAGATCCAGAGCCTTTGTCTGAGCCCAGAGATGCCCCTCAGCTGGGGCTGCTGGGGAGGGGCTGGCTGGTGGGGAGGGGCTGGCTGGTGGGGAGGGGCTGGCTG
>VSMD01042785.1:0-53461 GCA_008750895.1 Mirza zaza
GTGGATCGTGTTTGCAGCATGTCTACCTGCCATATGTAAGTCATCTACAGTATAATAAAGCTTTTAGTTTAAGGGATAGAGGTCATAAATCTGGCCAGAAATTCTAGAAATCAAAATAAAAGATAGAACTGATATACCAATATTAATATTTGCTTTGAAATAATGACCACATAGGAAAAAAAAAAACATACATGCATGTAATAAATCTCATTAATCCCTCCCCTGTGCCTCAGGGAATTGTTTCTAAAGTTGGTTTATATATTTATTTAATTATTAATTAAATAATAAATATTATCAATATTATACATATAAATAAATATATAAGTAATAAATATTACTGATAAATAATTTATTAATTTATTTGATTCACTTTAACATGATTTATCATACCATTAAAAAACAGAGGCATGTCTATGAGGCACGAAATGGCTTCCAGGGCTTCTTTTTCAAGAATGAAAACATGAAATCTTAGAAAGATGGTTGTGATAGGCAGCCTCCAAGGTGGCCCCCAACAATCCCCACTTCTTGGTATTCATGCCTTTGTGTAACTCCCTCCCTTTGAGTATAGACTGGATTGAGGGTGACCAACCATCCTGGTGTACCCAGGAAGGCCTGAGGGAGGTCCTCAAATGTGAAACTTTCAGAGGTAAAGAGCAGGAAAGTCTTGGAAAAATGAGGATGAGTTGGTCACCCTAGCTAGATCTAATGACTCACTTCTACACAACGTAATACAGCAGAAGAGATGAGTTGTCACTTCCAAGATTATGTTATAAAAAGAGTGTGGCTTCCATGGGATGCTTCCCCGCATGCTCTCTCTGAGCTCACTTGCTCTGGGGAAGCCAACCGCCATGTCATGAGGCAGCCCTGTGGCGAGACCCACACGTGTGGACTTGGAAGCAGATTTGCCAGTAGCCACGTGAATGAACTTGGAAGCAGGTCCTCCCTCAGTCGAGCTTTCAGATGACTACGGCCCCAGACAACACCTTGATGGCAACCTTGCAAGACTCTTTAGCCGGAACCACCCTGCAAAACCACGCCCAGATTGATCCTTAGAGACTGTGAGTAATAAATGTTTGTTCGGGGGTAATTAGTTACACAGCATGCATAACTAACTATGATAATACAGTTGTGATAGATTAGAAGGCATGAACTATTTTTGAAATTAGAGTTTCTTTACAATGAGCTTTGCCATACAAACCATAACTACCCTCCCACCCACGTTAATATAAGTGCCCGGAAGCATAACGTCCTGTTGTCCCACAGCTTACACCCCATTACAACTATTCTGACCATGTCTCTGCTTTTGTAGAAGTAAAAGCTCAGGAAATCATCCCTTCCTTTCCTGCCTCGCTCCAGCCCCAATGTGGAACTAGTGCTGATGATTATTATGAGCAGTATATCCATTGACCACAGTTTCACAGAATCATATAATCAAAGAATCATCAGGTTAGAAAGAGCCCAGTGAGATTTCTCTGATTACAAATTTAATAAAGGTAAAAATTTCATACACAACTTGAGAGGAAATCCTTAGTACCTTTTCCCTCCCCTACCAAAGAAAGCTGTCAGAGGTACTAGCCCGTGGAGGTCTTTCCTTTTTAACTTTGCAATAAAATGGAAATTTTCAACATAGAGAAGTAGAGAGAATAACATAATGAACTCATCACTCTCGTATCCACCACCCATCTTCAACAAACGTGAGGCTTGGCCGGGCGCGGTGGCTCAAGCCTGTAATCCTAGCTCTTTGGGAGGCCGAGGTGGGCGGATCATTTGAGCTCAGGAGTTCGAGACCAGCCTGAGCAAGAGCGAGACCCCACCTCTACTATAAACACAAAGAAATTAATTGGCCAACTAAAATATATATAGAAAAAATTAGCCGGGCATGGTGGCACATGCCTGTAGTCCCAGCTACTTGGGAGGCTGAGGCAGCAGGATTGCTTGAGCCCAGGAGTTTGAGGTTGCTGTGAGCTAGGCTGATGCCACGGCACTCACTCTAGCCTGGGCAATAAAGTGAAACTCTGTCTCAAAAAAAAAAAAAAAAAAAAAACAAACGTGAGGCTCAAGGCCGATTTTATTTCTTCTCTCACCTCCCTCTCCTCCATCCCACCCTACTCCCCATACACTTAACCCTCTCACCCTTTGGGTTATTTGGAAATAAATTTCAGACATCATGTCATTTCATCTGTAAATACTTCACCTATAAAATGTATTTCTAAAGGATAACTTTTTCGAAAAAAATAACCACAATACCTAAATTGAAAAAAAAAAAAATCCTTTAATGTCATCAAATATCTAGGCAGTGTTCTTATTTCCCTAATGGTCTCACTGTTTGTTTGTTTGTTTGTTTGTTTTATAGTGGCTCGTTCAAATCAGGATCCAAGTAAGGTCTATGCTTGCATTTAGTTGATATGACTCTTAAATCTGTTTTAATTTATGGCTTCTGCCTCCATCTGCCACCACTCCCCACCCACCACGCCCTGCACCAGGGTTACATTTTGAGACAATCTTTCCAAGCCCTGTGAACACGCTGTTTTCTGATTTCCGCTAGTGACTCATCTCTCTTGCTAAACAAATAACAACGTACCGGACCCCCTTCTTTAAGACACAACTTTAAGAAGGATTCATTTTAAAGTGTTAAAATTTATCAGTGAAAGACAGTCTAATTATACCTCCTACTGGAGGAGACAGGAGTCAATTTCACACAACAGTTGCTGTAACACTTTTTACCAACTCTACTATCTGAGGATGTTTCGCAAAAGTCAAATAAATATTTTGCTCCATTGACGATGCCTTTGCCATAGCTTTTAAATAGGAGACAGGAAAGTGTTTCAGAAGCAACACACAGCAGTTACATCCTGATGACTGCGGTGGCCCTTCCCCCTAGACCTCCGTGAGGTTGTTTTCATATTCCTCTCTCTATGAAGTGGGGTAAAACTAATAGCTTCACAGGCAAAATCTCACTGAGACCTCTTGGCAAGTTTCTCCCAAGCTGAGTCGCATCTGCGGACAGTTGGTGTGAAGTGAAAACACAGGGAGTAACAGATATCTGTGAATTTATTTGGGTCATGATGATGCTCTTAACAGCAGGGCTTTGACGGGAATGCTGTGAACCCTCCTCCCAACCTGGCTTCCTCGCTTAGGACCCAGGAGGAAGCACATTCTCAAGGTCTATTTACTCTTCAAACCTGGTTCCCCTGGGCTTGCACCTTCCCCATGCACTTACCACCTGAACGGGCAAAATCCTGCACGGTATACTCGGAGGTGTGAGTCTCATTACTGCTCTTCCTACTGTGCATGCCCGAGATGTGTCCAGCTTTGGAATAGGCAAGAGTTCAAAGCAGCGTCGATGGCACCTTTTCATGACTTGAGTCAATTAACAAGGGATTCCGAGCTGGCCTAGAAGTCCTGACTGCCAGAAAGGCCCTGGAGCAACAGCTGGAATAAAAACAACAGCAGAGCCATTTGCGAAAATGCCAGCACAAACACACTGACCCTCGTAAACCTTGACATGAACTTGGAGAGGTGGGGCCCAGCTGCCTTCAGGATGGCAGAGGTGGGAGGCTGCTGCCTTCTTGCCAATTCTCCCATCTTTCCAAATCTCCTTAACGCCTGCTCTGTTGTCCAACCAAACTCTCCTGTGTGGTTCCCTCTACTGGATCTAACATCTGGGTCATCCACTCTTTGGTCTAAGCAGACCCTCTCTCTACACAACTCCCTTCTTCCATGAATGAAAGTGTTGAATGTATCAGAGGTGGCTGGAATCAGCCATTCTAGCAGCCTGTTAAAAAAACCGCAGCTTTAGGAAGAAGACCACTAAATAGCTCTTTAAGCTTCTAAAGAGGCCAAGAACCTAAATAAGTCAATGTTAAGATTCCAGGCTCAACAGTTCATCCTTTTTTTTACTCTTCCCTCCCATTAAATGGTTCAGGGTGTACTTACCACTGTTTACACAAAACCAAATACTTCTCTTAAGATAAATGGACTTTTTGTAAGCTCCCAGCTGTGTAAGCTACAAAAAGTTACAGAGGTGATTAATTGATAAGCCACCATAGCTTAGCTTATATAGACACAATTCAAGCTAAAGACAGCCCAGATTACGATTTTGTTACTACTGTATATATTGAACTAAAGACTGCTTCAGGATGCCAAAAAACTTGACCAGACTAGGAAAGTGAAGAAAAATTACACTAAGTTGGAAAGGGGAAAATAGAGGAAGATTTGCTTTTATTTCTTATTCATTTGCAAATTTTTTTCAACAGGCAAATTTTTTTCAACAGGGGTCAGCAGGGGACAGGACAAGAGGGTAGTGGCCAACAGGGCCCATAAAAGGGGATTCCTGGGGTGCTGGCAATGTTCCCTGTTTCTGAACTGGCATTTCACAATTACATATATATATATATATATTCCCTCCAAGGTTAATAGCCAGTCCCTAAATAATACACAGTTCCTAAACAAGTTTTGCAAAAGTTTATTTTTTTCAGATTTATATTTGCTTTTAATGGTTAAAAAAGTAGATATGTAGATCAAAATGGAAGAAGCACATCATTCCTCATGCTTGATAAATCATAATATCCATTTCCCCTCTCATCTGTGTCTTAATACAGCAGTTATCAAAAGCACATATATTACATTTAGGGTGATGTTCTTCTTTTTTTTTTAATACAATAGTTTTTAATGTTTTTAATTTATCTTTTATTGTGGTTAATTATATATATATAATATATATAATTTACCATCATTACCATTTTTAAGTGTACAGTTTAGTGAACAATAAATACATTTATATTGCAAAAGTTTATTTTTAAGTATTTCTTATGGGGCTTCTAAGAACGCACTCTTTTTTTTTTTTTTTGAGACAGAGTCTCGCTCTGTCACCGCAGTAAAATGGCACCATCATAGCTGACTGCAACTTCAAACTCCTGGGCTCAAGCCATCCTCCTGCCTCAGCCTCCCAGGAAGGAGGCTGGGACTACAGGTGTGTGCCACGATGCTCAGCTAATTTTTCTATTTTTAGTAGAGATGGGATCTCACTCTTGCTCAGGCTGGTCTCAAACTCCTGAGCTCAAGCAATCCTCCTACCTTGGCCTCCCAGAGTGCTAGGATCACAGGCGTGAGCCACCCTACCTGACCATCTCACTGTTTCTTAAAGTGTGTTGCTAGACCATCTGCGTCAGACTTATCTCACATGAGCATTATAAAAGCAAATAACTGTATCCCACCTCGGCCCAACTAAGGCATACTTGGGAGAAGAAAAGGGAAGACAGGAAAGTGGTATCTCTGGAGCTCATCTGAACCAGACAACCGGGAATGATCCTTTGTGATTTCCTCGCATGCACTGCCCGCATCCAGATGCCATCAAAGCCATTCTGCGACCTAGAACAAAATAGGCCCCAGCCTTTGGCCACTGCCTTTCTTCCTTGATCTCCTAATATGTGTCCCAGACCTGTTCTCTCCACCCACTTGCCCTCCACACTGCTTCCAGGACAGTATTTCCAAAGCACAAACGTGACTGTTTAATAAGAGCCCCCTGTCTATCCCCACCTCCGCCCAGCACACACACTATTAAGCCCAGTTCCTTACCCTGCCACCCTCCACTCTCCTGAGCGCACCTGTCATCCTCACATCTCCAACCTGACTTCTTGTTCCTGAACACAGCAGCGTTTCTGCACCTTCTTGCCTTTGCTAATTTTGTCTTCTCTGCCTAGAAGGCCCATCCACTCCCTTCTCTGTGGCCAAGCCCACATCAAACATCACTTCATCTGCTTTGCCTGCCGGAAGCTCCTTTCCTTGCTATCTGTCACCACCAATATAGAATGGATATGTTTTGTCTGTTTTAATGGAGAACTTCCCTGCTAGGTGATCAACTTGTAAAGAAAGGGACTATGCCTTTTTCTCTATGAATTCATAAAGCCTTATATATTTTATTTTATTTTATTTTATTATTTTTTTGAGACAAAGTCTCACTCTGTTGCCTGAGCTAGTGTGCCGTGGCATCAGCCTAGCTCACAGCAACCTCAAATTCCTGGGCTCAGGTGATCCTCCTGCCTCAGCCTCCCAGGTAGCTGAGACTACAGGCATGCACCACCATGCCCGGCTAATTTTTTCTATATATTTTAAGTTGTCCAGATAATTTCTTTCTATTTTTTTTAGTAGAGACAGGGTCTCACTCTTGCTCAGGCTGGTCTCGAACTCCTAAGCTCAAAATATCTGCCCACCTCAGCCTCCTAGGGTGCTAGGATTACAGGTGTGAGCCATGGCGCCTGGCCAACCAGGCGCCGTATATTTTCTGATGCATATTGGGTGCTCAGTAAATGTTTCCTCCATTGAATTTAATCAACTCCAACAACAACAACAACAAAACCAATAAAATCTATTATTACTTGGCTCCTCAGCCTTAGGCTCTCTTACCTAAACTGTTCCCTTTTGGTTCCCATCCAGTATGGTGCACACTTGGTCATTTCTGGCCTACAGAAGTGACGCTGCAGATGCAGCCTTTCTTTGCTCAGCCTCCTCTCTTGGCTTGGACCTGAGCAACCAGCACAGGTGCCAGGAACTATAAGATTACATGCTTCTGCCAGCAGTGGCCATGACTCAGGAGCAAGGTGAGCACGGTAACTGGAAAATGTTCTGTCTTTGCCAGTTGCTGGAGCTATCTTTTGCCACTTTCTGAAGCAGCAGGCGGCAGATAGAATCACCCTCACCCACAGCAGAGATGTCTTATAGGATACTTAACTCCCCCCAAACCAAACCACCTTTTCTTCCAAACCTCACCTTGTTGGAGGTTGCTTTTCCAGCCTGAAATGCAGAGGATCATCTTGGAACGGTTTGAGTTCTATGGGCCGTCGCACATAGAGCTGGGCACGGTATTTATGATGGGTCCAGCATTTATGATGCTCGAGGTGGCCTGGGACTGAAGGTCCAGTGGGACAAGCACTGGGTCATAGAAAGCACTATAGAAAATTAAGATAATGAGCAGCCTTTTGACTTATGGTATGCTCACATAGAAAAGGATGTTTGGTACATGTCAAGTGTCACAGAACAACTTAGAGATCAACAAGTGCACACCTTCATTTTATATATGAGGAAACTGAGGCCCAGACAGGGAGGGTGGTTTGCCCAAGATCACAAGCTGGTTGGCATTGAGGGCTTGCTCCATGCAAAACTCTTTCCAGCTTCCAGACATAAGCTTGAGGATCTACTGGCAAAAACAAGTCCAGGGTTTCCCAACACTCCTGCCCAGTCCATTGTCTTTAAGGGGGTTGCATTTCTGACCCTGTGGCCTATTTATTTAAACTGCACATCCGGATGTCCTCTCTCCCACTTGGAGTCATTCCACTGAAGCCATGGCTTTTAAACCTGCACTGCACCAGCTGGAATGACTTTTTTTTTTTTTTTTTTGAGACAGAGTCTTTCTCTCTTTGTTGCTAGAGTGCCATGGCATTAACCTAGCTCACAGCAACCTCAGACTCCTGGGCTCAAGCAATCCTTCTGCCTCAGCCTCCTGACTGACTGGCACTACAGCATGCACCACCACGCCCAGCTAATTTTTTCTATTTTAGTTCCCAACTGATTTCTTTCTATTTTTAGTAGAGACAGGGTCTCATTTTTGCCTAGGCTGGTCTCAAACTCCTGAGCTCAAACCATCCTCCCGCCTTGGCCTCCCTGAGTACAAAGATTACAGACATGAGCCACCGTGCCTGGCCTGGAATGATTTTTTAAAATATAGAATCCTGGTCCTCAGATTGGTATTTTCCATTTCAGTAGATCCAGGATGGGCTCAAGAATCTGTAATTTTTTTTTTTCAATTCCTTCACTAATTCCCCTGTAAGGCAAATTTCAGGACTACTAGGCCAGCTGCCTTCTTTCTGCCCTACAGATTCTGTGCTCCGATATAACATGGAATCCCTCATCTCTGATTCACTGGCATCCCATCATTCCTGATTTAAAAAAATAATAAAAAAGATAAGTTTTGCTATCCAAACCTAAGGAAACAGGCATTCAGAGAGAATGTGAAAGTTGCTCAAGGTCACCAGGACTGCCTCCATCAGCAATAGAGCCCAGGAGTTTTAACTCAAATACCACGAGCTGATGCTGTCCTGTGGAATAAGCTGCAAAAGGAGAACTGTGACCCTGAATGACTCAGCCATTGCCCTGCAAGGTGAAAGTCGATTAATGTCTGTGCACCATTTCTCCATCCATGACATGACAGTGATAATGCCTGCCTCCATTTCAGGCGACAGGGATGCTTATAAAACCCCGAAAGGATAAAAGTTTTATGGGAAGACAGAACTGCCTTTTTAAAATAACTCAGACATGATATTCCCTCTTAAGTGGCCACATTGAATAAAATTTCCATTTAGATCCAGCGTGGTCATATGAAATATGAGAGCACTGATATCTTAAACCCCTGTTCATATAACTTGGGCTGGGTGGGTAACTTCACTCAGTGTGGCTACTTTAATTTATAATTTATTAGAATCAGCCTAACACCAAGATACAACTTTGTCAGGTCACTAGATTCTCTTAGTCTCCAGCAAACCCAAAACCCAATTTATAGACTTTGGAATAAGGAAGGTGCCTCCATGGGAAAAGTCATATAAACTTTTTTAGCTACAAACATTGGACTCTAGGGCCTGGAAGCTGAAGAGCTGGCTGAAGAACCTTGCTTAGTGACCCAAAGAATGTTCCTGGAATCATCACAGACCCCTGAGAAAACCTTTGTGTCAACTAACTCTTACACCATCTTGTCCCAACTCCCACTAATCTATGAGCTATGGGAAACAGTTCTGTTCAGTGGAATGCCTTAGATAACACTGAGAGCTCAAGAAAGCCTTGAATAAAATTCCACTGAGATGTGTGGGATTTCAATGGCTACTATCTCCTGGGATTGTAGATCCTGTACTGCTAAGATTGTTTTGCAATGGATTATGTTCTTCCACCTCCACCCAAGTTATGCTCATACTCAGAGTTCCCTATGGTTTCCCCATAAGTCTTCAGGATGGGAAGCTCTCACCGATTTTTTCACACACATGCAGTGGGGGAGAGAGAGCAATATAGGGGAAAAAGAGAAACATCAGAAAATATGGAACACTAGGACAGACCAGAGAAAGAAGTGGACACACAAGTTGAACAAACTCATGTGCAGAAACCAGAGAAGCAAATGCAAAAATAGAGAATGGAGGTTGACCACAGTGGCTCATGCTTGTAATCCCAACACATTGGGAGGCTGAGGCAGGAGGATCACTTGAGGCCAGGAGTTTGAGACCAGCCTGGGCAACATAGCAAGACCTTGTCTCTACAAAAAAAAAAAAATGTTAGTAAAATTAGCCAGGTGTGGTATACTGCACCTATTGTCCCAGCTACTTGGGAGGCTGAGGCAGGAGGATCCCTTGAGCCCAGGAGTTTGAGGCAATAGTGAGCTATGATTGCGCCACTGCACTCCAATCTGAGCAACAGAGTGAGACCCAGTCTCAAAAAGAAAAAGAAAAAGAAAAAATAGAAAAGGGGAGAAGAGGAAAAGGGAAAAAGGAATAAGGTATCTACTTTAAAGGTAGATGGTAAATGAAAGAAAGAGTTCTCAATTCCAGATTGTTTTGAGTTGAGGCAGCAAGAATAGTGCTAAGGGGTGATGGGTTTGTTGACTGCAAAAAAGAGGAAAGTCATGTTGTCCCATGTGCTGACTGCACCAAGGCAGCACTGGGACAAGGAAGCTGCGGCAGCCCAGGCCCAAGTGAGGTCAGGCAAACCGGATAGACTGAAATCACATGGCAGTGTGGCTGTGCAGGAGGTACCTGACATTCTGGTTTCCAAGTCCACAGGGAGCGCGGGGCCAAAGCCTGTCCCTCGTCAGTCTTGGGGGAGGACAGAGAATTCCCAGTGGGTCAAAGAAATGAGTTCCCTCCCACCGAGTGGACTGGAAACTTGAGGGGATCCCAATTCTGTCCAACCTACCGTATGCACCCCAAACGAAAGTCTTCTGGGACTGGCGTGCAGAGCAAGTTTCTCAGAGTGGTAAAACCAGCCCACGTGCCTGTGCTGTCTGGAGAGACTCAGAGTCTCTGGGAGGAAGTTGAGGCTGGGGGAAGCCACAAGTTCCCGCTTAGCTTAGGCTGCTATAACCAATGACACAGACCATGCAGTTAACTCATTGCCACACTAGAAAAAAAATTTTGTTTCCTTGGGGCCATGGTGTTTTATTACGAAAATAGAATTAAAACTTCAAAAATGAAACCATTCTTTCTAATTTAATGAAAAATTTGTATTTTTTCTTATTTTCCATGAGTGAGTTATATGCAACTTAGAAAATAATTCACATGGCTCAGGGTAAAGAGACATGTGAGTTACATATGCTTCATGAGGCCCCAGACTCAAAACTAGCATGAATTAAATACAGCTCACATGGCAGTTAATGTGTTAGGCAATAGAAGTTTATTGCTCATAGTTCTGGAGTCTGGAGGTCCAAGATCAAGGCACTGGCTGATTCTGTTACTGGTGAGAACGCTCTTCCTGGTGTGCAGATAGCCATATCTTCCCATGGCTGAGAGAGATATCTCTCTCATGTCTCTTCTTATAAGGGCACTAATCCCATTTATGAGGGCTCCACCGTCATGACCAAATCACCTCCCAGAGGCCTCACCTCCAAATATCATCACACTGGGGATTAGGGTTTTAATATATGGACAGTGGAGGGGGTAGGCACAAACATTCTGTTCATAGCACCACTAGTATTTGTTTTTCTCTCTTTTTTTTAATCGTGAAAAAATGTCAACTTACAGAAAAGTACAACATGAACCAGAGTTTCCACCTTGCAGATGTAATAAATGATATGTTGCCATATTAGCTTTGCATCTTTATTCTAAATGTTACAGCTACATTTGAACCTTATCTGACCCTTCCCTGATCCCGTTTCCTGAGAAGTAACTGCAATCATGAAATTGGTGTTTATCCTTTAAAATCCATTTTAAATTTTAACTACCTATATATGTATCCATGAACAATATTTGCCATCGTTTGGATTTTTTTTCTTTATCCTTTTTTTTTTTAAATTTTTTAAGACTAATCAAGTGCAGTAGTGAGAAGGGGGAAAGATTAGAACAAGCAGTTCTATCTGTACCTGACAGGGAACAATCAATTGAGATAACTCAGTATCTCCAGACCACCCTGTTTGGAGGTGTTTTTTTAAAATTTGCGTGAAAGGTAGTACATATGATCCTGAAACTTGCTTTTTTAAATTCAAACATTCTGTTTTTGAGATTCACCCATATTGCTACATGTAGATCTAACTCACTCATTTAATTGTTTTATGCTCTCCCTTTATCTGACTAGCCCTCAATTTATTTATTCATTCTTCTTTTGACAGACTTTCGGTTTTCATTTTTTGCTGTTACAACACTGTAATGAAATCCTTGTGAGAATCTCTCTAGGGTATATTCCTGGTGATAGGGTACATATATCTTCAACTTCCACGGATATTACCAAACTCTCCCCATAATGGCTCTCCCAATTTCTGCTCCCCAGCAATGCGTGAAGTTTCCTTTTTTCCCCCCCAGCATTCTCACTAACACTGTTGTTTTAATTTTCATTAATCTGATGCGTGTAAGATAACATCTCTTTCTCTTTTTCTGTGGTGGTGGGGGACACGGTCTCACTCTGTCACCCAAGTTGGAATGCAGTGGCATAATCATAGCTCATTGTAACCTAAAAGTCCTGAGCTCCCACGATCCACCAGCCTCAGCCTCTTGAGTAGCTGGGACTACAGGCGAGCACTGCCATCCATCTAATTTTTTTTCATTTTTTTTAGAGATGGAGTCTTGCTATGTTGCCCAACTGGTCTCAAACTCCTGGCCTGAAGCTCTCTTTCCACCTCAGCTTCCTGAACTGCTGTAATTATAGGCATGAGCCACAGCACATGGCTAACATTTTTATTTTAATTTGCATTTTCATGATTACTGGTAAGACTGACCATCTTTGCACATTTTTTCCTCTTCAGATCAGTCTCTTCTGGGAATTTCCTCTTTGTAATCTTTTCCTGTTTTTTTCATTTTTTGGTCAGTAGGTTGTTTCTCAATTATTTGTGGGAGTTCTTGGTGTTCTTTGTCGGTTGTGTATAAACACACGGTATTCTCCCAAATGTAATTTGTATTTTAACTCTGTTTTGGGTGTCTTTTATCATGCAAAAATTTTGGTTTGGTTTTGTTTTTTTAATATAGTCAAGTGTATCAACTTTTCCTTTATGGTTTTAGTTTTTGTGTTTTGTATAGAAATTTTTCCCTACCCTGAATGATATTCTCCTATAATTCATTTTAGAGTTTTGCTTTTCATATTTAGAGCTTTAATTATTCTAGAATGTATTTTTATATATGATAGACTGTAGACATATAATTTAATTTTTATTCATATAGTAGATATCCTGTTGCCACAACAACATTTATTGAATAGCCCATTATTTTCCCTGGTGATTTGTAATGCCTCTTCTATCATATATCATGCTTTCATGTAAGTTTGGGTGTCTTTGTGGGCTCTCTATTGTTTTCTATGAGTCTTTTTGCTTTATCCCTTCTCGAGTGTCATACTGTTTTTGATTAAATAGCTGTATAATGAGTCTTGAAATCTGCCAGGGCAAATCTCTTCCCATCTCCTCCCCTTTTCTTCTATTTTTTTCAGAATTCTTTTGGTTTATTCTTGGCCTCTTCATATTCCACATTAATTTTTGGATTAGCTTGCAAATGTCTATAAAATGCCTGTTTGGGATTGTGTTAGTTAGGGGTTTATCAGAAGCACAGAACCACTGTGAGTGACATGGAATAGAGGATTTATTATCGCTCTAGGACCTCATACAATTGTGGGAGGTAGTTAAGCATCTTATGCAAGGCTATTGATTCTGAGTCTGGTGTCAGACCGGAAGTCAGCAGGGCCAGCAGTAGGGAAAGAAGGTGAATGGTAAACAGCAGGAATGATCAGGAACCCACAAGGGCAAGCCCATGTCTGTCTCTCAGTTCCTCCAACCTCGGTGATATGGCTGACCGGCAGGACACGCTGGCACCCTTCATCACAGAGCTGCCACACAGCTGATCCAGCTGCTATTGCATGAGCTGCAACAGAGGCTGGCTGCAAGAGATTCTGACCTTCAGAGCATAAAAAATGGCTATTGTCTCACCTCCACCTTCTACTCCCTGCACAATTTTTTCTTATGGCTCACCCTAACCATGGCCATTCAATAAAGGGACATCTGGTTAACAAAGTTCCTGCATAGCTAAGTTGACACTGTCCAAAGCTATCTCAGGGATTTTATTTAGAATGGATTAATTTAGACTAATTTGCATCTTTAAAATAGTGAATCATTCTGTCTACAAAACCAGTTTATCTCTTCTTTTATTCAGCTCTTTCTTTAGGATACTTGAAATGTTTTATACATTTTTCCAAAATAGTCTTGCACATATTTTAATAATTAGGTACCCAACAATATTTGCTTGACATTTTGAATGGGATCTTTTCAAATTGCTGTCTTAGTCTATTTTGTGTTGCTATAACAAAATACATGTGGCTGGGCAATATATAAACAACAATTATTTATTTGGCTCATGATTCTGGAGGCTGGGAAGTCCAGGATTGGGTAGCCCACCTGGTGAGGGTCTCATGCTACTTCGACTCATGGTGGAGAGTGGGAGAAGAAGTGGGCATGTGCAAAGAGACCAAATTGAAAGGGAACCACCTGCTCTTGCTCTGGCTCTCTGGTAACTAATCCAGTCCGGAGAGATGGCTTTAATCTATCCATGAGATATCCACATCCATGACCCAAACACCTCCCACTAGGCCCTGTCTCCCAACACTGGCACATTGGGAATCAAATTCCAACCTGAATTTTGGCAGGGACAAACTACATCAAAACCATAGCAATTACATATTCTAATGGATTGTTAATCATTTATAGCAAAAGTTTTGATTTTGATAAGTCTGTTGAAAGGGTACCTTCTACTATTCTGAACTATTACTAGTCCATAATTGTTTGTGTGCTTGGATTTTTCCATTTAGAAAATTCTATCATCTGCAATGTTGAAGATTTTACCTCTTTTCTCCCAATCCTATACATTTTGTTTGTTTTTCTTGTCTTACTGCATTAGGTAGAATTTCTTCTACAATCTTGATTAGTAGTGGTAAAAGGGCCATTTTTGTCTTGTTTCTGACTTAAGGAAAAAGCTTCTAGAATTTCACCATTAAGTGTCATGTTTTTTTATAGGTTTTTGGAAACTATGTATTAGTGTAAAATTTTTTACTTCTATTCCTAATTTAAGTCTTATGAATAAATTTTAAATTCTACCTAATGTTTTCTCTTCCTCTACTAGGATAATTATGTACTTTTTCTCCTCTATGTGGATTGTTGGTAGCTAGCCTCTGATACACCCCCAATAATCCCTGCCTCCTGGTCTCCACACCTTTCTGTAATCCCCCGAACCCACTAGTGTGGGGAGGACCCTGTGACTCACTTCTATTGATAATGTGGCAGAAGTAGTAGTATGTCATTTCTGAGATTAGGTTTAAAAAGATTTTTCTTGGCTTATGAAGTGAATTAGTTTTCTGTCTTTTGCTGTTCTGTGAACAGTTTGTACAAAATGAATTATCTATTTCTTAAGATTTAGCAAAACTGGCCTATAAAACTATCCAGGTCAAGTGTCAATAAAGTGATGATTTTTTAAATTACCAAGCCACTGTCTTAAATAGTTACTGATAATTATTCTTAATTGACTTTTGGTGTGTTTTATTTTTCTAGACTATTGCCCATTCTGTCAAAGTTTTTAATTTTAGCATCATAAACTGGTTCACATTTATCACTTGTGCATTTTTAACATCTGTAACTATCTGTAGTAATGATCTTAATATTGTTTATTTATGCTTTTCTCTTTGATCTCTGGATTAATGTTGCCAGAAATTTGATAGTTTTATTAAACTTTGCAAAGAAATCAGCTTTTGCTTTGCTGAGACTATTATTTCTTAGTTTTCTATTTTATTTCATTTTAATTTTATCATTACTATTTTCGTCTACTTTTAGATTTACCCTTTTATTCTCTTTTTACCTTCTCAAGTACAATACTTAACTATTTTGTTTTCACTTTCTTGATATCTAATAAATGCGTTGAGTGCTATAAATTTCATCTTAAGTTTTATATTAGCTGTATTCCACAAGTTTTGATGCGCCAGTGCTTTTATTGCTATTCAATTCTAAATAGTCTATAATTTTGATGGTGACATCCTCTTTAGCATAAGAATTATTGAAGTTAGGTTTTCTGTCTTTTTAGTTTCCAAACATTTGGAGTTTAAAATATTTTTATTAAGACTGTTAATGTCCCATATAAATGTATCACAATTAGAAAACATGGTCTATATGACTATTTAAAAGTTCAGAGTTCTTTTGTGATCTATAACAATCTTTTTAATTTAATTTCAAGGTGTACTTGAAAAGAATATAGATTCTTATTTGTTCAGTGCAGAGTATACTTTTACTTTTATCTGCACAATCTATCAGATTCTAAGAGATATGTGTTAAAATCTTCCACTATAATTATGACTATGTTAGTGGTCAGTATTACTTATTACATGTTTCCTTCCCATTCCACTTTGCCTTAAACTTGCTTTTTCTGAAGGTCATCCTTCAACTAGGGTCTGTGGGTGGTAAGCTTTCTTAATCTTTATATGTATGAATATATCCTATTTTATCCTTACTTCATTTTCACACACTATATATTTTTCAACTAAAGATTCATGTCTTTCTGCAAATCTGTAATATTATCAGTCATTATCTTTTCAACTATTGCTTCTCTGGCTTTCCCACTATTAACTTCTAGAAATTCTACTATATGTATGTTGGATCCTCTCAATCTGTATTCTATGGCTCGTAACTTTAATTTGGTATGTTTTACTTTTTTTTTTTAATCTCATTCTGCTGCATTCTGGAAGAATTACACAAAACTATCTTTTAGTTCACTAATTGTCTCTTCAATCATATCTGGTCAACCAGGGTGGGTGCAGTGTGGCTCTTGTCTGTAATCCCTGCACTTTGGGAGGCTGAGGTGGGAAGATTGCTTGAGGCCAGTTCAAGACCAGTCTGGACAACATAGCAAGACCTTATCTCTACAAAAAAAAAATTTTTTTTTAAAGCTTATCCAAACTATTGAGTTTTTTTTCCAAGAACTGTATTTGTTTTATTTCCAGGGTTTTAAATTGATTCTTTATCATAACCAGCTGTTCTAGTTTCTTATCTAATTTTTCTTGTTTCATACTTACTTCTGTTTCATAATTTCTTTTAAAGATTTAAGGCTTCCTTTATCCATTTAAGTATTTTAAACATACTTATTTAAAGGTCATTTTCAGACTGCTTTACTATGTTTATTTCATCTGGAATGAATTAATCTCCCCACTATTGATTGCATTTACTCCTTTTTAGTTTTTGTTTTCCTCATATGCTCAAATTTTTGGTTTGCAAGCTCATCTTGCATGGGAGTTTTTGTTGCTCTCTGTCTCTCTCCTTACCATTCTTGGTCTAACAAGCTTGCAATTACCTCAACCCAGACCTGCAGAATCACCAAATTACAACTGGATTTTATAAATGACAGCTCAGGACAGATGTCCTAGGATAATATCTGTGATACTGCAGTAGGTGGCTTGGTTTAGATTCCGGCCAAGAGAGTCTGTCTGCTTTTTCCTTCTCCTCAACTATTCTGCTTTACGTAGCCTACGAAGTGGTCAGTTTCATTTCTTTTTTCACTCTTCCCTCAAAGATGTGGAGGAGCAAAGAGTGGCCCTCCCCAGAGCCTGGTTTTAAGCAATGAACCTGGTTTTGATACTCTGCCTCAGTGGGCGCTAAGGTCCCATTTCAAGCAAGAGTTGATTTCTTAGATGCTTCTGCCTCATTTTGGACCCAAGGCCCAACAAACCTCCTGCTTCAGCCCCACTCATGATTTGTCTTTCTGCCCCATTTCTTATTGTGAAATTTTAATCTTATTTTTGAGTACAGCTATGTCTGTTTTGTTTTCTCATTTTATATTTTGTTTATCATTGGTATCATTGAAGCAAAGATAGTGATTGGAGCATAAACTTATAATGTGACCTCGACAGAATTCTCCTGCTAATTATTAAGCCAGGCCTAAAGATGGAAAAGTCCTTGTCTACGTGGAAAAATTTAACATTCAAGGATGGGGCAGGGACATGCCAGATGTTGATTCAAAATCTGTGTTTTGTAGGGCTGCAATGTTCGACGTGGCCCACATGTCATCCCTAAGGACATTTTGTTCAATGTTGCCACTAATTATGTGCCTGGCTATTGGAAGTAGTAGTGGCCAGTGACCATCACAGGGCTGACCCCAGGTGACCCAATACTTAATGATCCCTTTGTCTGGTAGAATCACCCTTCCCTGAGGTTTCCGGTTAAAGAAAGTGGAACAGAACTGTTGAGAAGTAAACACATGTTTAAAATGTTAAAGCAAAGCTTCAGAGATTGATTTACCTTTGAACTCATAAGGATGTGTAACCCAAATTAGGAGTTTGTTGTAACGTGGCAGTGATGGGGCATGGGGGAGCTACATGGAAAGCCAGCAAATAACTACCATACACCAAGTCTTCCTGGGGGATGATTTTACCATTAAATTTGGCTGAAAAAAATTATTTTTACATTAAAACAAATGTAGATATAGAGCACTAATGCTAAATTTATGTGAGCTTTTATAATAAAATACCAGTCTTCAAAGAAATGAGAAGAAATTGCTATCTTTGAGTCCTTCACTTAGAATCTCTGAAGTTCATTCTTCTGGACTATTAAGATATTTTGGTGGAAAAGTTAGAGAGGAATCATCACAAGTGAAGGAGGTGAAAAGCACGACTAAAACGTGGAATGAAAATGTCCATTCCCTGCTCATTCACTGAGTTCAGTTTCTATTTCCCTACTTCATAACCAAAGGTGTCAGGTCCCAAGGTAAAAGTCAGTGGTTGTGATATTCTGTTTAAAAACTGGAGTTTAGTCATCTTCACCCCAAACATTTTTACATTATCTGAAAAACTGAGCAAAGCAGGAAGTACACCCTCATAGTTTAATATTCTACCCAAAAGCATACCAACAGAAAATTGTTCCCTTCCTTTCCTTTCATTCACACTAAAAAAAAGTATTTGCCCTGTCCCAAGTCTTTGCAGCCTCCCCGTGATCACCATACCTCCAAATGGAAAGCATGAAACCCATGATGGGAAAGTGGAACAGTCTTTGACATTAAGACTGTCCCAGAAAACACTTGATGTATGTGCATTGGAATCATGCCACTGAAAAAGGTGGTTGAAGAGTAGAAACAGTATATAGCCTTCTGCAAAATGGCAAAGCAGAAGAAGGAAGTCTCAAATGAGCTAATCTTATCACAACACCTGGCATTACTGAATGATTAATAAAGGGTAGCTAGAATGCTCCCATATTCTGTTGTGTGCACCGGGCTTCTCTTTTGGTGTTCTACCATCCCTTCCACCATTGTATGTTTTCCGGAGCTCTCAGTCCTCTCTCATAGAACAAGGGCTCCTACTGACAGAGGGCCCCATTCCTTCACCTAGTCAGTCATTCATCTTTCCTTTATATTCTCTCTTCCATGTTAGCAACTTTCACCATAACAGCTCTAGAAAAGTTATGCCACTTTGTGATCTTTTGTTCTTTCTTTCTTTCTTTCAGTCTTTCTTTCTTTTTGAGTGTAACAAGCTTTTCACTCAAAAACTCACTAAATAAGTAATGAACAAGAAGAAATATTTCTTCCTTGGGATTTTAAGCCAAGACCCACTCACCATTTTCCTTGACACAACAGTTTATTGTGGGGAATATTATTTGGAACAAATTTAAATTGTGAGCCATGTTGGGTTAAACCCAAGACATTTTGTTTTATGTACATATGCCAAATGAGAGGACCGAGAGGCAGTATCATCCATGGCCCTTTGATCTGCTGTGCACGTGCACTGTTTCCATATATTTCAAAGCACTCACATGTTTAGCTTTTATGTTGCTCTAGAGGTATTTTTCTGTGCTATAATTTTATTTTTAGCTCAGTATGAGTGCAAAAGTCACCAAAAGGTTGAGAAATTGAAAAAGAAAGAAGAAAAAAGACTGAGTACAGCAAACCCATAATGTTATCTTTTATGTATAAACTATAACTTTCAAACTGTTATTTATTACTGAAATTCTTTTTTTATTGTTTAATTGATATATTTTTCTATCTGTGAAAATTGGTATCTTGAGGTGGGATATAGCATAATCTTTTCCATTAAAATAAATAGAATTATTTTTATTTTCATGTAACAGCTTTTGACTTAGTAGCAGAATTTTAAGAAACAAATTAAACTCATTTTGTGGGAAATGGGTATACTATGTTCAGGGCACCCTATGAGGCACCAGAGATCCAAAGACAAATTGAACACAGATCCTGCTTGGAGCTCATAATCTAACAGGAGAAACTGATGGGTAGACAGACAACTTAGAAAGCAATGCCATACTAAAAGATACAGGCAGAAAAGTTTTGTGCGATCAGAAAAAGGATGAACTTTAAGTGGATACGTGGATTTGGGGTAGGGGGAGATAATCTCCTCTCCTTCAGCAAAACAAAAGAATTTGTGTCTTATTCCTTTAGGACTTTGCAAATTAACTAGACTGCTAATCTGTAACAAAGTAATATAATGTGAGGCATTAGTGGTCAATAATTAGCCAACTGTCTCCTAGGCAACTCCACTTGATTGTCCCACAAAGACCTCAAACTCAACTCATCCAAAACTCAATTCTTCATTCTCGCCTACAAATTGGTGATTTCCACAGTTGTCCAAGTCAGAAATGCAGGAGACATCCTCATCCTCTCCCTTGCCCTTATCCACCAAATCTGATTCCCAACACTTGTCAATTTTTCTTCCTAAATTTATCTGGAATCTGACTACTTCTCTCCATCCCTTTGCCACTCTCCTGCCCCAAGCTACTTCCATCTCTGCCCAGGACTCTTATCTCCCTTCCTCGGTTCCCTTCAATTCATTTTAGAAATATCACGTTTGAGAGTAGTACTTCTAAAATATAAATCTTTTTTTTTTTTTTTTTTTTTTGAGACAGAGTCTCACTTTGTTGCCTTGGCTAGAGTGCTGTGGCATCAGCCTAGCTCACAGCAACCTCAAAAGCCTGGGTTCAAACAATCCTTCTTCCTCAGCGTCCCGAGTAGCTGGGACTGCAGGCATGTGCCACCATGCCTGGCTAATTTTTTCTATATATTTTTAGTTGGCCAATTGATTTCTTTCTATTCTTTAAGTGGAGACGGGAATCTCGCTCTTGCTCAGTCTGGTTTCCAACTCCTGACCTTGAGCAGTCTGCCAGCCTTGGCCTCCCAGAGTGCTAGGATTATAGGCGTGAACCACCGTGCCCGGTCCTAAAATATAAATCTTATGTCTCTTTCCTGACAAAAGACCTGCACGGCCTACCATTGTCCTTGGATCAAGGTCATGAATATGGATATTCAAGGCCCTTTAAGCTCTGCCCTGTGCCTTCCTTCCAGGCCTCCTGGGCTCCTCTGTTGCCTTCATGTGCCTCCCTTCTTTCCATCCTTTCATGGGGCACAATCTCTTACATCAGGAACTTTGCACTTGTTATTCGCTCTTCCTGGAACATCCATGCCCCGCCCATTTCCCATTCTTGCTTGGCTACCTCCTACTCAGCATGGCCCCCAGTCCCTCCCTGATGTTCTGACACAGTGTTATGTTTTCTTCCCAGCACCCTTTAATTCTCCTGTCACAGCAGTAATCACACTGTATGCAATTGGTTATTTTCCTCCTCTTTTAGACGGCAGGACCTGGGAAGGCAGGGGCTTGTGTGTGTCCTGCTCACCATTACAGCCCAAGTGCAGAGCCCAACACTGGCACACAGTGGAGGCCCGATCTGTTGAAGAATGCATGAATGAATGAGTTGCTTCCTTTGCAAGTAATTGTAGAAAATTGTCTTTAACTCAAAGAAATGGATTATTAAGAAGTATATTTTAGATAACTGTGGCAGGTATGGAGGAGGTATATCTGAAAGTGCCATCCCCCAGTGTGGGCTCTTCTTGGTTCTTAAAGGGCTGGCGCGCTAGTTCCCAGTTCCCTGTGGGGTTCCTCTGCTTCCTCCCCACATCACCTCCCCACCTGCTTCCATGACATGACCACTCTCTGGATCTTGCTAGAACTTAACCACTCCCCTAGAATCATAAAAAGCCTTACCTTGAGGCTGCTGGGTTACTCAGAGCCAGCATGGGGACTGGTGTCTACCTCCAGGAGCGTGTCCAGGAGCTGGAACCTGGAAATCAACCTGTTGAACCTCATAAAACCCTAAGAGCTGCTGAGTGACCCAACAGGTCTCCATACCAACAAGATACAGAAGGAAGCACAATGAAAGATAAATTTAATGATGGACATTTAAATACCACCAGGTACAAAGACAAAGCAGGAATATTTTTGTTTTATGATAATCGACATACTCCCAGGCAGATCTGTTCCCTCCTTGAAGCAGTGAAGTAGGGGAATTACAGTTTATAACCTGCCTCTCTGAGTTGGGAGACCAGAGAACCAGTTGTTTGACTTCCCCATTCTTGCTTTTGGAACCGTTAGAGGCTGCTTGGGAGAAATCTTAGGAGCTTGTCTATCAGCACCATAACTAATTTATGGTTTCCAGGGCAACTTCTTACATTGCTAAGCAGTTCAAATTGGTGGAGAGCAACCCTGGGATTGCTCTATTTGCTCTTAGTTCCATTCCTGCCTTTCCATGCTCTGCTCTACAGAACCAGCTACATCATTTGCGGAGCAAAATAAAAGCACCAGACTCCTTGTTCAAAAAGGATTTCAGAATTTCTTGACAGTGACAGCAGAACATCAAACCAAGTGCCGGGCTCTCCTAAGGATGGGGCCCTGCGTGACTGCACAGAGGGAATGCCCACGAAGCCAGCCAGCTGCTCAGCACCATAGGTAGATGGGCCCCCAACAGTCTCTTCCAGACTCTCAGCCACCTTGCTTCCGGTTGGTTCAGCCAGGAGAGGCACTAGTGGGAGGGGCCACCTAGAAGGCAGGAAGGAAGAAGTCATTTACCCTTCTCTGTTGCCGGTGAAGTCTCCCAAAACAGCAGGCCATCTTTTGGTGGTCCCACCAGCTGCAGTGGTGGGTGACTTTGGTTCCAGCATTCTTCAGTGATTCGGATAGGTTGTGTCAGTGGTTTCAACAGCAGGCACGGCTGTCAGCATTATCAACAGTGGGTGTGTCCTGGGCTCCGGTATCACTACCTCCTGCTTATTCCTACAATCCCAGGGGCGCTACTGTTTCCTGCAGTTACCACACGAGGGGTTATCTCATTTTCCCCTTTTTGTTCCTTCAGCCCTTCCAACAATAGAAATCACTCCTTAAGTCCCCTAACTGGAACAATTAGTATGGTTTCTATTTTCCTGATGGGACACTGGTTGACAAAATAACTAAATCTGGGGTCCTCAAACTTTTTAAACAGGGGCCAGTTCACTATCCCTCAGACCGTCGGAGGCCACTGGAGAATGCAGCACACATTCCACACACGCGCACTGTGGGCCCAGGATGAGTTGGCTGCTAAGCAGGACAGGCAGCCATGGCAAAAACATCTGGCTGGCCGGATAAATGTCCTTGGCAGGCTGCATGTGGCCCTCGGGCCGTAGTTTGAGGACCCCTGAACTAAATCCTTAAAATAAGGGTTATCCATTGATCCAGCTATTCAACTTTGAAGGATTTTTACTAAGGAAATACTCATGAAGTGGAAAAAGATATAGTCAAAATTCTGTTTATTACAGCATTGTGTAGAAGAGCAGGGCACTGGAAACAACGTAATTCCTAAATATTCAACAATGCATGTATTCATAATAATGAGATAGGAAAGACAGGTGTATCGATGGAAAAGAATATAATATAAAATCCAGAAATGGACCCAAATATATATGAGAATTTAGTATATTATGAAAGTGGTATCTCACATCAATGCATGGCAAGGACTTTACGAGAAAAAAAAATCACAGACCAGTGTCTCTCATGAACGTAACATAAAAATCCTTAACAAAATATTATTATAGTAAATAGAATCAAACAATGTATAAAAAGGAAAATAAATCATGAACAAGTGGGCTTTGTCTTGGGAAATATTTACAAAAAATTAATATTTGGTTGCTTGTGGGAAAAGTGTCTCAATAGCTGAGGGAGAAGGCTGGGAAGAAAATCTTCCTTTTTACCTTTTACCCTTTTCAAATTTTACCTTTTACCCTTTTCAAAGGTACCTTTTACCTTTACCCATTTCAAATTTTGAGCCATGTGAATGTTTGCCTATCTAAAAGATAAATTAATTTTTAAATAATAAGGTAGAAGAAAGTAAAATAATGTAGAAAACATTCATAGAAAATTGTTAGTTAAAAAAGAGATTAAAAAAAAATAAGCCTGATTTCAATTTTATTTTTTAAGAATGTGCAATCCCTATGAAAATACCAATAAAATTATTCACAGAAATAGAAAAAACAATCTTAAAATTCATATGGAATACAGAAGACTCCAAATAGCCAAAACAATCCTAAGCAACAACAACAAAAAAATCTAGAGCCATCCCACTACCTGCCTTTAAGCTATAGTAATCAAAACAGCACGAAAACAAACACATGGACCAATGGAACAGAACAGAGAACCCAGAAATAAATCCACATATTTACAGCCAACTGATTTTTGACAAAAGCGCCAAGAACATTCAGTGGGGAACAGACAGTCTCTTCAATAAATGGTGGTGAGAAAACTAGATATCCACATGCAGAAAAATGAAACTAGACCTTTATCTCTTGCCATATACAAAAATAAAATCAAAATGGATTAAAGACTTAAATGTAAGACATGAAACTATGAAACCTCTAGAAGAAAACATTGGGAAAACACTTCTTTTTGGGTAAGACCTCAAAAGCATAGGCAACAAAAGTAAAAATAGAAAAATGGGATCACATCAACCTAAATAGCTTCTACAGCAAAGGAAACAATCAGCAGAGTAAAGAGACAACCTACAGAATGGGAGAAAATATTTACAAACTATCTGACAAGAGAGTAATGACTAGAATATATAAGGAACTCAAACAACTCAATAGTGGAAAAAATCCAGTTTTAAAAACGGGCAAATGATCTGATTAGACATTTCTCAAAAGAAGACATACAAATGGCCAAGAGGTATATGAATAATGCTCAACATCATTAGTCATCAGAGAAATGCAAATCAAAACTACAATGAGCTCTGCTGGCTTTGGATTACTGGATGGAAAAAAAACTACAAGGAGACATCATCTCACACCAGCTAAAATGGCTTTTATCCAAAAGACAGACAACAATAAATGCTGGTGAGGATGTGGAGAAGCTTTCCCCTCATATATTGTTGGTGGGAATTTAAATTAGTGCAACCACTATGGAGAACATTATGGAATTTCTCCAAAAAAACTAAAAATAGAACTATCATTCGATCCAGCAGTCTCACTGCTGGATATACATCCAAATGAGGGGAAATCAGTATATCAAGAAGATATCTGTACTGCCATATTTATCACAGTACTATTCACAATAGCCAAGATATGGAATCAACCTGCGTGTCCATCAACAAATAAATGGGTAAAGATATTGTAGTACATATGCACAATGGAGTATTATATGGCCATAAAAAAGAATGAAATCCTGCCAATTGCAGCAACATGGATGGAACTAGAGAGCATCATGTTAAGTGAAATAAGCCAAGCACAGGACAACAAATCTCGAATGTTCTCATTCATATGAGGGAGCTAAATATTAAAAACAATTGATCATATGAACACAGAGATAGAACGGTGGTTGCCAGAGGCTACAAAGGGTAGCAGGGAGGGGGGATAAAGTGGGGATGGGTAATGGGTGCAGAAATATGATTAGATAGATATAACGAACAATATTTGAAAGCACAACAAAGTGACTAGAATCAACAAGAAGTTAGGGTATACTTTAAAATAACTAAAAGAGTGGAATTGGAATGTTCCTAACACAAAGAAATGATAAATGCCTGACGTGACGGATACCCCAATTACCCTGATTTGATTAATTCCCATTATATGCCTGTATCAAAACATCACATGTACCCTATAAAGATACAAAGCTATTAAGTGCCCCTAATAATTAAAAATAAAAATAAATCACATAAATTTATTGCCTTACAGTCTTGGAAGCCAGAAGTCTAAAATGTGTCTGTGGGGCTGCCTTCTTTCTGGAGGCTCCGGGGGGAAAATACTTCTTTGCCTTCTAAGAGTAAGGGGACTGCCTACATTCCTTGTCTCATGGCCCCTCCTCCATTTCAAAGCTAGCAGTGTGGCATCTTCTCTCTCTCTCCAGCCTCCTGCCTCCTTATAAGATCTTTGTGATTACATCAATCCTACTCTGATAAACCAAAATAATCTTTCCATCTCAAGATCGTTACTTTAGTCATATCTGAAATGTTCCTTTTATGATGTAAGGTAACGTATTCACATATTGGGGACTGGGATGTGGATATCTTTGGGAAGCTATTATTGAGCCTACCACAACATTTATCACTAGTATTTACAAAAGTAACCAAGATATATAGGAGGCATTTGATAAATGTGCATTAATTAAATAAATCTTTGCTAAAATTGTGGTCTGATGACCATTAGTATTAGCATCACATGGGAGCTTGTTAAAATGTAGAACTCTGGTCTACCCCAAACCTACTGAATCAAAACTTGCATTTTAACAAGACCCCAGGTGATTCTTATGCACAGTACGTGAGGAGTATGGGATTAAATGATCTAATAATAAAATAACAGTAGCTAAAATGTATCCAGCACTTGTAACAGATGTTTTTCATGCCTTCATTTTACATGTTCTGACACACCTCTAATTTGAACCACAGCTGCATTAAACATTTCTGTAAGAGTGCAGATTCCTGGCTGACTCCATTCAGTGTGTACTTTCTGCCCCAGGGACTTCTCCAAAGGTGAGGGAGCCCACAAGTACAGGAACTAATACTCTTTGGGCAACCCTTCACCAAGGATGATCTAGTGCTGGTGGATGAGTCCTTCTGCCTCCCATTCTGGAGATGGAAGATTCTAAGAGGCATTTCTACAGCAGGGATCTCAATAATGCTCCCAAATATTGACTTGTCTTCCTTTCCTGTGTCACTCTTCCTTCTCCCTCACTCCTGCTTCCTGAGATGACCTCCCAAATAACCCACTTGCCCCCAAGTCCTTGTCTTTAGCTTGGTTTCCAGGACAATTGCAATCAAGGCAGTACTTATTAAATTCCAGCCACTCTACCATGAATTTTATATGACTTTTCTCATTTTATACTCATAACACTATGAGTATTTTTAAACTATTTTTACCCCCTTTCAGATGAAGAAACTTTAAAAGAGGTTAAGTAATTTGCCCAACTTCCTAGAACTAATGAATGGCAGAACTGGATTGGTAGAGTCCAGGCAGCTTGAGCCCAGGCTGTGTACTTAGTATACTACATTGCCTTCCCGGTGAGAATACATCATGGCTTACATGTGTACAGTATTTTCCAGATTCAATTTCAAAAGAATAAATCCTTTCATTCTCTAGACTGCTGGCAGACTAGAAGGAGAAATGGACCACAAGTTCCCAGTAGCACTGAAGACTAGACTTAGGCATCATCTTGGTGATGATACCTAAGTCTAGAGAAAAGAGAGAGTAAATAAAGCAGGATAGAGCAGGTTGCAAAGGATGGGTGGGAAGAAGTCATCCTACCAAAATCCAAGCTGCCATACCTTCCCCATGTGACTTAGGGGAAGGAGATCTACTGCCAGATCCAGACAGACAATCCAACCACTCCTAATACTTCTCAATAGGGCGCTAATGGTATTTTCAGAACAATTCCTCATTTTGTGGGACTGTCCTGAACACTGCACAAGGTTAAGCATCTCTACATGCCACACAATCTCCAGCCCACCTAGGCCAGTCACTTTCCTAATCACTGTGATGACAAATATTTCCTCATACATTTTTCAAAGCCTCCTAAGGAGTACCACTAGAACTCCAAGCCAATCTTCACAAAGTATCCCCCGGCTACTGTTACTGATCAGGAGATGCGACCTAAGTTAGTCCAACTGGGCTGACATGGGCATCTTGCTCTTTGTTTTGATGGATGTCAACAAAGAAGCAGATAGCACCAATCGCCCTGGGCAGGCATTTTCAATCCGGAGAGGAACCTAGCCCTAGGATGAAATTGAGGCTGAGAACTACAAAGTGGAAAGACAGAAAGAATGAGGATGAAGTTGATGCTAAGAATAGCAGCGTGGAAGGACTAAAAGAATGCCATCCTACTATCACAGATGTCTGCAGCCCTTTTCATCGGGAGCTTTTCCTACTGCACCCTGATGCCTCTACTACACAAGTATGCTCAGCATCTTTGTAAGTAGCCAAAAATCCTCTAGTGCCAGCCAAATACACTCCATGTCCTTCACCACCACCCTCCTCCTTTCTTCACACTGGTGTCTAGAGCTGGAGAGGTTCACTGTGTGACCCGAGCTGCTCCCACATACATATGCAGGTGACACTAGGAGATGCCACGATGTGCTTCTCCATAGCTGACTGCAGCCACAGCAGAAAGAACTCACTTTTGGCCTTGCAGCCTGCTCATTTGCAGGGGCAGTGTAATGGCATGCTTGCAAACACAAGCTCTGGCTGGAGAGGCCTGAGCTCAAACTCTAACTTTGCCACTGCATGAGCTTGGATTTATCACTTACCCTCTCTGTACTTTAATTTCCTTATGAATAAACCAAGAGTGCCAAGACCACACAAAGTGTATTTTGGGGTGCCCAGCAAATAGTAAGAGGTCAAAAAATTGCAGCTGTTTATCTCCTATTTACAACATTCGACAAAATCTACTGAGAGCTTATTAACTGCCAGGCACTGTTCAAAGCACTAAGAATACATCAGTGAACAAAACAACTTTTATTCTAGAAGGGGGAGACAGACAATAAACAACAAATATAATAAATAAGTGAACTATGTAATATGTTGGAATATAATGCTATGGAAAAAGAAAATGTAGAATAGGGCAAGAGGAGTTGGGGAAACTTCAGGGGTTGCAATTGCAAATAGGACAGCCAGGGCAGACCTCTTTTAGAAGCGGACATTGAGCAAAGGCTTAGAGAAAGTGGGGGAGGGAGGCCATGCTGAGATCTTGGAAAAGAGTGTTCCAGGTACAGGGAAGAGCCATTGAAAATGCTTGTAGGGCAGGAGTGCAGCTGGTTAGCTCCCACATGGGCAAGCTGGGTAGTGTGGCTGGCGGGGAGCGAGGAATCAGGTGCAGGAGGAGAGATCAGGAAGTCCCCCTTTGGGCTGGGTGGTGGAGGGGTTTGTCTCCATTGTGAGGACTTCAGCAGTTCCTCTGAGTAAGATGGGAATCACTGCTGTGTTTTCAGCAGAGGAGTGCAATGACCTGACGTGTATTTTAAGAAGAGCACTTAGCTCTTAGCAGTTACGTTGAGAAGAGAAGCAAGGTCAAGGGTGGAAGCCGAGACAGCAGCTAGACGGCTCCTGCAGTTATCAAGGCAAGAGATGAAGGAGGCGCAGCATGGCAGTGAAGGTGATGAGAAGGGCCAGGCTACGGGGATATTTGGAAACTACAACTAACAGGAATTCCTCATGGATTAATTAGCTGCGGAGTAGAAATTAAAGAGAAGGATCAACAACAACTCATGGCTTTTGGCCTGAGCAACGAAAAACACAAAAATGTCTTTATCTAACATGAGAAAGACTGTGGATAAAGTCATTTTGGAAGGGAATGATCAGCAGTTCAATTTTAATATGTTAAGTCTGCGATGCCCATTATATATTCCAGTGGAGATGATGCCTAGATAGTTGGATGATCAAGTGTGAAGTTCAAGAGAGAGGTCTGGACTGAAGATAAAAATGGGGGTTCACTGGCATATAGAAGGTATTAAAGCCTTGAGGCCGCACGAAATCACCAAGGGAGTGAGTGTAGATGTGGAAGAGAACCTAGGACAGGGTTCTAGAGCAACCCAATTTTAAGAAAGCCAGGAGAATTGAAGGTAGCAAGAGAAATGGGTGACAGTGAGCGCAGACAACGTTGAGATGTTTTCAGACAAGGAAAAATGGCAACTAGATTAATACCGCAGGAGAATCTGGGCGCAAGGGGTACACACATGCACAAGTATACACACAGAGATAGGAGAGAGGACACCATGTTTGATATACATGATCAACTGAAGGGAATGATCTAGAAGAGAAGGATCATTGTTGAGATTGTGGGAGGGTAAGTTTAGGAGCAATCAAATAGTGTAGAGGGGAATGGACCCTGGTGCCAAGGGGAAGGATTTTCCTTAAATAGGAACAGGGACAGTATATCCAGGTGACATGACAGGAAGGCAGGCAGAGTCTGGGTGGGAAGGCAGCTGGGATGGAAGATATGGCGGTGGGGGGTAGGGGAATGAGGTACTTCTTGTCAAATTGCTTTCATTTTCTCTGTGAAGTAAGTAGCAAGCTTCTCAGCTTAGAGTGAGGAAGGGGAGGGGTGTTGGAAGTTTGGGGAGAGAAGGTGTAATACAGTCATTTCTGAGTGTGGGAAAGTAAACTGACTAGGGAAAAATGCAGAAGGACAGTGTTGAAAGCCCACTTGAGATTTATGGTCATAAATTTAGATTGACGACAGTAAGCCCTGTCATTTTGGGCCAGTATATTAAGCTGGACAGAATCAGAGTTTTGCCAGATGGTCCCAGGAACTAGAGAATGAAGGGTGTATTTAAAGAAATGATAGAGCGACAGACTATGAAATCTCAGCTGGGTAGGAGAGATGTAAGAATAAAAGGACAATGACAAACAGTGCAAAAGTAGACTGGAGGTCAAAATAGGGTCAAAGAATTGTTCAAATGTGGTTATTAGAGCAAATAAGCTGGAAGAGAAAGGTGTTCAGGAAGTAGGATGCTTGAAGAGTTCGGAGGTGGTGCTTTTATTTGGTGATGAAAAGGTCTAGGGTTACCCACATGACAGTAGGGTGGAGAAAAATAGTTGCAGTTCAGGTACTAGGGTTTCAGATGGGTCATTAATCTACTGAGATGCTAAATGCACCAAAAAATGTTAACTGGAATGGGGTAGGGGTGGGGGACTGTGAGTCAAGTGCTAGAATCTTCTGGGAATGAGGGGGAGTGCATGAGAGCCTGCAGATGACAGCTGCAGGGAGGGGTGGTATAGTCTGATGGCAGGTACTTTGAAGCAGCTGGGAGGAGGGGGTCACCAATGAGGGGGAGAGAAAAAAAAAGAGTCTAACTGGGGGGAATAATTCTCCTGCCAAAGGTTTGTCCTGAATTCTGCCCTCTAGTATCTCAATAGGCTTCCTTCCCTCTTTTGGCAGCTAAGAGGCCATCCAGAGTGAGGGATTTTTTTCAGGGTCGTAGGGTCAGAAGGAAACCAGGGAACAGGCCGGACTTTTATTCCCTCTTTCTGTGCTACCAAAATACCAAGGCAGTGTTTTGGATACTTAAAAGAACATTTAAAATTCCCTTGTTTGTTTGTGCCTCTGTGCCACATTGTGCTGCTGAAGGACAGGGAGCCGGTAACCATGGCAGTGGAGCAGAGGGTGGTGGTGAAGAGGTGAGTTTTAAATGGGGTGAACTTCAGGCAGGCGGCACCCAGCCCCGGAACCCTCAAGGCCTCCTTGGAGTCCTTTGTTCATTCAGCTTACTTAGGCTGGGAGGCGCCATTCCTC
Organism: Mirza zaza; assembly: GCA_008750895.1. Classification (NCBI taxonomy): domain Eukaryota; kingdom Metazoa; phylum Chordata; class Mammalia; order Primates; family Cheirogaleidae; genus Mirza; species Mirza zaza. Next base: position 30,769 of record VSMD01042785.1, read on the forward strand.
CCTGCTGGGAAGCAGCCTTTGAAAGGGAAGCTTGTGCCAGACTCCATAAGGAGAGGGTGTGTCCCTGGGAGCAGGTTTGGGGGGGTTTGCCTGAAAACCTTGGTCAGCAGGGAGCTTGGGGCACCCTGCCGTGAACAGGACAGTCTGTGGTGGCAAACCAGCCAGCTCTGCGGCATCCTGGATGCGGAGTTCTTACACACTGTCAGCTGTCTCACTGTTCCTCCCTGGACAGGTGGCCACTCCTGAGGGTGGCCCAGAATCCTGGCCAACGAGGGAGCCAGCCAGGCAGGGCCCCCACAGGAAGGTATCTGGCAGAGGGGAGCAGGGAGGAGAGGAAAAGGAGCGAGGGAGGCTGTCACCTCTTCCACATTCCTGGGCGAGGACCCCCAAGAACCCTTCCAGAACAAAGTGCCCCAAGTGGACACAGGGCAACGGAGGGCAGGGCAGGGCAAACCCCGGGCACAGCTCGGGTCCAGGGAAGTCCCATGACTGCAGTGTTTAGCTGCAGGTTTCCCAGCTCTGCGCGCAGGGCGATGGGGGCGGGGAGGAGGGACCGGGAAGAGGAGGAGGGAAGTAAACACGAGACCACAGAGAGAGCCAGTTCCCCGCGTCGAGAGAACACTAGCCGCCTCCGGTCCCCGGTGGGTGGCTGCATGTGTGGAAATGAAACTGGGAGGAGGAGAGAGAGAGGGAAGAGCGAGCACGCACTTCTCGGCTGTCATCCGCCTCGCCTTTCCCGACCCTCCAGCCCACTCCCCTCCCGGCTAGGGGGTGGGGGAAGGTGGGAGGGAGACGGTTCACCGGGCGCCCTCCCCCAAGCACGAGTAGCTGGTTCAGCTGTCGGTGAATCAGACACTGTCTCAGCAGCTTGTCACCTGCGCTCGGGAGGGGAACAGAGGGCAACCTTGGAACTTGGGAGGGGGGAGGCTGGGGAGGTGGGAGATCCAGCGCGGGGTGGGCCTAGACCTGGGGAAAGAAAGGGGGTGTCCACCTCCCACACCTGCACACCTGTCTACCCCGTTCCCCTGACACCGGGTAGAGGGGCTGGGACAAGGGCGCGCAGGCACGACCGCAGGGGGCTCGCGGGCGGCGGCGGGGCGCGAGAGGGGCGGGAGGGCACTGCGGCGAGGCGCGGGGGTGCAGGGCCGGCGCGGGCCGCGGGGAGGCTGCCGCCGGGCGCCTGCCCGCGCGGGGTTATGCGAGGTAACCGCGAGCCGGGAGGAGGAGGGAGGCGGCGGGGGCCGCGGGCCGGGGTGTCTGGCACTCGTTGGACAAAGAGATGATGAAACGTGAGCGCTATATTTACCAAGGGGGTGGAGACGGGGCGCGGGACGGGGGGCGGGAGGAGTAAAAAGGACAAACTGTTCCACAACAAGCACGGGAAACACAGCCCATCTGACTCACCGGGAGGGCCGCGCCGACCCTTAGCCGGGAGGCGGGCGCGGGGGCTCCCAGGACCCCACCGAACCTGGGCGCTACGCTGGGGAAGGGCCGATCTGCAGATAAAGTCACATTCGATCCAAGCGTGCGTGCGTGTGTGTGTGTGTCTCGTGGGGAAGGGCATTGCGGAATGGCAGGAATGTTTCCTAACCCGGCGGCCGGGCCATCGCAGCCTGCGAACTAGGAGAGCGCCGTTCCTGCACAGTCATCTCCTCCAGCGCAGCCCGGCCCGCCCGCCCCGCCCGGGGACAGCGGCACCCGCCTCCCCCACTGCCTCCCCACCCGCGTGCCCTGCTCGCAGCGCCCAGAGTTGGGGTGCGGTGCCGACTATGATTAGAAGCTGATGTCATCTCGACACCCTACTCCGCAGTGTTCCCAGGGGGACCGCAGGGCAGGTTTTTCGCTTACTCGCGGGCGTGGGGGTGGAAGGTGGCCTGTCCTCTCTCCTCAACACACACGCCCCACACCCATCTTACCCGGGAAATTAAAAAAAACAACAACAACAAAAAAACACGCAAGGCCGCTGGAGTTGTGAAACAAGAGTTGTGGGGGCGGCGCGTGCGCGCGGAGGGCGCCCACCGAGGGCTGGGCCGTGCGGGGCTAACCACCGGCCCCCGCCGGGGAGAGGGGCTAATTCCAAGGTTAGCTCACGTGGGCGCGGGCGCCCGGAGCTCCTTGCACGAGTTCGGGGCGGGTTCCTCACCCCCCAATCTAGGGCAGTTTGTTCAACTGCAGTAAAGGGAGCTGGATGTTCCAGCAGGGAAGGGATTTCTGAGAACTGGGACTGTCCTCAGATGAACTCGCCTCCTCAGGCTGCTGCTGCGGCGGCGGCGGCGGCCGCCTGCGGAAGACTTTTTAAAAGGGCGATGCCGGGCCCGCGAGTGGCCGAGCCGCCCGCCAGTCCGCGGCCGGGGCCGAGCGCCCGCCCCCGAGCGCGGGTGATTCACCGGGCCCCGCGCGGGGCCGCTCCGAGCGCGGGGGGCTGCGAGCTAAACTTATCCTCCTGCATATGCATGAACGGGTGGCCTTTCTGCTCTGCTGAGGAGAGGGCTGGAGTTCTGCGGAAGGCTGCTAAGTGGGGCGGGAGCAAAGTAGGGCGTCGGGCAAGTTTTCGCGCCTCCCTGAGCTCCCCTCCTCTCCAGCCCCTGGGTGTTAAGTGCCATGGTGGCCTCGGGGCGTTCCTCCAGAGCTGGCTTCACCTGATGGCGTTTCAAATCCAGGAACCACGCCATTGTCGGCAGCCCGATCCCTTTAGCTCCGCTTCTCCCTTCCTCAAGCTTGCCACCTCCCCTCATTCCCCTGCTGTCATTAAGACGAACACGGATTTCCGAACCGAATGTGTCCCCGGTGCCTAGGTGGGGTCGCTGAACCCGGACGGCCCGGGCCCTGAAAGGGGGAGGGCTGGATGCTGCCCAGAACGAGGTCCGACACGTGATCCCCTACCCCCAGCGGGCCATCTGTTCTCCTCCTTCCTCCCCGCCTGGAGGCTGGCAGTTCTGCCCGGCACGGTCCACGCCTCCCAGCAGGAAAGAGCGAGAAAAGCCAGAACTGGCAGATCCCAGTACCTACAGACTGTGCTTTTAGCCTGAACTTCCCTGGGCCTCGGGCAGGGACGCCACCCGGCAATCTGTATTTTAAACTGAGCGCCAGCTGATCGGCTCCACCGGGCAAGGTGGTGGGGAAGCCCTGCCTGGGGCTCAGTCTGAATAAACATCTCCCGGGGAGGAGCCTAGGACTCTGCGCTGCCTTCGCCAGCAAACACCAGATTTCGGGCTAGGGTGGAACATTTACCTTGGAAAAAGAATAGACGCTTAGAGCCTACAGGCCACTTCCCACAAACCTGCTTGAAGAAAGAAAAAAAACGAGACCATGAAATTAAGGAAGAAGAGATTTGGAACACATTTATATTTGTGCCTACTATCCCATTAAATATTGGTTTAAGGTATTCTGACCGTCAGTGCCATAAAAGAGCAGTAAGGTGGTATGTAAAAAACCCAAGTCTTGCCCCCGTTTTTTCTCTTGGATTTTTTTTTTTTTTTTTTTTTTTTAGATCCTTTTAGTGTTTGGAGTTTGGAAAGGACTACGGAGACATATTAATCTAATCCCATCTATTTGCAGATAAGGAAATGGCTCTCAGAGGTTGCCTGAGGTCACATAGCTCATCTAAGACCCAGAGGCCAGTTCCCCACCCTGGCCTACAACCTGCTGTAGGAAACAGCTCAGGGTAGGCACTAACTAGTCTTACCAGAAGTGATCACGATACCAGTAATTAGTTTAGGTTACACAGAATACAAGGTTTATCTGTTCTGACTACAGGCCCATAAGCCATTGTTTTGAGAACTTGGATAATAAAGCAAGGGCTTTTGGGTAGAATTTAGAGCAGAAAACACATAAACTAGAAGCACAGTTGTCTACATTTTTTCATTGCTCCTTCCAGTTGGTTTGTATGGATTCAAAATGTGTATTTACAAAGACTAACCTGGGGGAAATAGGCCTCTTATATTTATGTCGCATAATATATAATTCAGTGGTAAATTATTTTAATTAGGAATGATTCATATTAATTTGAGATAATTTCTTTTGCCAAAATATAATTGATACAACCACATGCTGGCACAACAGTGTAAGCTGGGTTTTTAAAAATCATAAGACTATTATAATACGCATCCCAACACAGCAAGATTTCATTGTTGAAAATACAAGAAAAAAAATCCTGATGTAGGAATTATTATTTTGTCATGATACATGTTTTCTATATACATTTGATTTTTAGCATATAGGCTAGACTCCATAGCATGGAGGACAGACTCTCTTTTCATTTCTGCATTCCCTCGTGCCTGGCTCTTTGCCAGGAACATGAATATCTGGAGAATGAATAAGTGGAAAAGGAGAGAACATTGTACCATTCCAAAAGATATTCTAAATTAACTCAAGCAGCAGTTATGTTTGTAAATATGTAAGAGAAATTCATGTGGATGAAATCTGTGTTTTTCTTATTACTTTCTTTTACAATTCTGAAATGAGTTGGAAGAGTTCAGGGTTTATGTCCAGTCCAACCAAAGTGAAATTAAAGGGAAAAAAAGGGCAAGGAGTAAGGGAAGGAAAAGTTTATATATTTTAAAAACCTAAGGTGATTGATGTATTCAAATTCCTGGATTACATAATCTTCAAGGAAAGATACAGACTTTTCTTTTCTGAAACAATCCTGATGTTAACCCTAGGGCTATCCTATGGATGCCCAGCCCTGAGTAGTCTGTTTTACTCTTGCAATGCCAGTTAAAATGCAAGTGTGGGAGACTGTACAGGCCATGATCATAGGCATCCTGGAGAGATCCCACTAGTATTCGTGCTGGACCTTCAAGAGGCAAGCAAAGGTGCAATTTCTAAGTGATCATGTATCCTTGGGGACAGAATTTGTCCCAGAAAAATCATGAAGTAGGCAAACTCCCTTGGGCTTCAGTGAATTCTTTTCTAAAATTAAGGGGATTAGACTGTAAGAACTCCAAGATGGCTTCATTTTTACATGCTATGATATACCTACCTTACAGGCCTGTTGTAAAGATGCTTGCAGGGTGTTAAGTACAGGGCCTGGCACAGAGTAAGCCCTCCACAAAAAGGGGCAGAGATAATGATGCTGATGGTGATGATATTCTTTGTTGACCAGCATCGCCTTTCTATACCTTTCTTCCCCATGCAGTCACCTACGGCAAGATCTTCCCTATATCCTTTAAAAGTAAAGTCAAAATAAATTACCTTAGACTTCAAATTGGGAGAGTTAATTTGGGACCCCTCCCTTGGAAAACAGGAACCTGGTGTCACTTTCCCTTAATGGTTAAACAGCCAGTGGGAGTCAGGGTTGGCTCTCACTGAATCGCACAGAAGCAGGTATCTCTCACATTCAGGAAAGTGAATGTATTTTTAATTAATCCTGCTGACAGTATGCTTCCTGCAAGAGACACTAGCCCTAGATTCTTTTCTCAGCTACCAGCTGGAAAACAACCCCATCATTCATTCAGAGGGAGAGACAGACCGAGTTAATCAGACTCCAAGACCCATACTAATTGTTGATCAAGTAATGCCACAATATTCAATGGTTAAGGATCTCTGGCTGGTTCCAGCTCTTAAGAATCTGTTTAGCATAGTTAATATCTCACAAAACCAAAGGGCCCAGTTGTTGTAAATTACAAAGAGCTAGACATCAGGAGATTTGTGGTTTCTATTGAGTCCTGTCATTATCTGTCACTTCTCTGTGTCTCAGTCTCCACATTTGTAAAGTGAGGGAAGAAAAATGTTCCCTAACAACCATGCTCTGGAAAGAAAACAAGCTAAGAATGGAGGGGTTTTTCAAAAGTCGTACAAATGAACAGTTTTTGTTTCCATTTATCTGAAGGCGGATTAAAACAGCTTCGAAACAAAACTAAAATAAGTTACTGAGGCTACATTGCAGCAGGGAAGTAGAGGAATTAAGAGGCATGACAAAAGCAAAGATGGGGTGCTTCAACGTAAGAATAGGGGACAGTACAAAGACTATGCTTTAAAACCAGAACTTTCGTTAGATCTGCATTTTTAAGATGAATTGGTCATAGTTAACGTATTGGATGGAGGAATTTTTAAACATCTGCTCTCCAAGCATGCTGCGTCCAAAAACAACACCAACAGCAAAACGAATTGATGCTTTCTCATGTGTGTTTATTTTTGGACAACTTGTCCTGACATATTGAGGGCTTTCCAAAAAATTATAAATTCACACTGCATTTATTCATCTCCCCTGTCCCCCCCGCCATCCATATCTCGATTTTACTACCAGCAAAACACAAAATACAAAGATGTGTCCAGTTTCACTACACAGCTCTCTGCGTGCACAAGTGTCGAGAGCTTGCTTTCGGAACGCCCTTCCGATTGGCCGAGCCGATGCCAGTGACATCAACCGACTTACTTTTGATTGGAAGGCTGGTTGCTGGGACTGTAGCGTTTGCAGGAAGTCACTTAACTGTTTGCGAGCTGGAAAACCAGGGCCGAAGTTCCCTTCTTGTCAGAGGAGCGAGCGCAACTGACTTAGGGGAGATGTGTCCCGACGCCGCCCCTCGAGCCGGGACGTGAGCGGGAGGCCCCGGCCGGCTGGGGGACCGAGCGGCGCTCGCGAGGGGGAGCGGCGGCCCCTGCCCTGCCTCCCGGCTGTTACCCTTTTAACCGCCAGCGTTCGGGGCTGTGGGGGCAGCACGAGGCAGCGAGACGGAACAGTCGGATTGGCCGCACGCCTCGGTTCCAGACGCGCCTCTCCACGGAAGGGCCGTTCTGACTGGCAGGGGGAGAAAGTAAACAGAGTTGAATCGCCCTCCCCACTGGCCAATTGCAGGGGGTTGGTTTGTGACGTGATGGGATTCTGCGAAATTGTTCCCGAGCGAGAGAATGCCGGAACGCTGCGGGCCGGCCGGAGCTGGGGCGCGGAAGCCGTGCGCGGACTCGGGGGAAAGTGTGTCTTAGAGGCGGCGCCCGGCGCGGCCCGTGCCACCCGCGTCGGGGTGCTGGGGTGAGCGTCCTAGGGCCGCGGCTCGACGGAGAGAGGCGGCCGAGGGCGTGCACCTCTCCTGCAGCTTCCTCGGCCAGCGCCTCGGGGGCGTTTTCAGTCGAATAAACTTGCGGCCGCCACGTGTGGCGTCTTTCCAAGGGAGCCGGCGCGCCCGTCGGGGGACCGCGGCCGGCGCGGGGCAGGGGCGGCGGCGAGCGGCGGCGGCGCGGAGCCCGGGGCCGTGGATGCTGCGTGCGGAGGCGCTGCCGGTTACGTAAAGATGAGGGGCTGAGGTCGCCTCGGCGCTCCCGCGAGTAGGAAGCGCCCCGCGCCCCCGCCCCCTTGGCCGCCGCGCCGCGCCGCGCCGCGCCGCGCTCGTCGTCCGAGGCCAGGGCAGGGCTAGCTCGCCCAGCCGCCGGAGCCACCGCCAAGTTCGGCCGCGCCGCCGGGGCTGCCGTCGCCCGCACCATGTCCGCGGCCGCCTACATGGACTTCGTGGCCGCCCAGTGTCTGGTTTCCATTTCGAACCGCGCTGCGGTGCCGGAGCATGGGGGCGCTCCGGACGCCGAGCGGCTGCGACTACCTGAGCGCGAGGTGACCAAGGAGCACGGTGACCCTGGGGACACCTGGAAGGATTACTGCACGCTGGTCACCATCGCCAAGAGCTTGCTGGACCTGAACAAGTACCGGCCCATCCAGACCCCCTCGGTGTGCAGCGACAGTCTGGAGAGTCCGGATGAGGATATGGGCTCCGACAGCGACGTGACCACCGAATCTGGGTCGAGTCCTTCCCACAGCCCGGAGGAGAGACAGGATCCTGGCGGCGCGCCCAGCCCGCTCTCCCTCCTCCACCCTGGAGTGGCTGCGAAGGGGAAACACGCCTCCGAAAAGAGGCACAAGTGCCCCTACAGTGGCTGTGGGAAAGTCTATGGAAAATCCTCCCATCTTAAAGCCCATTACAGAGTGCATACAGGTTAGCGGCGTCGCCCTCTCCCCCGAGCTCTGGGGTTAGTTAACCTTTGGCCGGGCGGCGTTCCTGGGCCTTAAGGACACCGCGCTCCGCCGAAAGGGTGCAAACGTTTTGGACGAGACGCGGTTTAACTCTTTAAATGATTTAACTCTGCAGAAGCGGGAAGCTCACTCTGCGTAATTGTCCCCAGAGCCGCGGAGAGCCCCAAACCGGCGAGCAGAGCGAGAGCTGTGCGTGGCTCGGGGAGTGGAGCCCGCCCCTCCCTGCCCCGCCCCGCCCCCGGGACTCCCGCACCCGGCGGCGGTGGGGCCACCCCACCTGGGGAGACGCTGGCTGGGGGAGTCAGATGGCGTATCTTTTATTTAATTCCCTCGTCGGGTTGCAGAGAAGTGGCTGCAGCCTAGGGGGGAAGCGGCGCACTTTACTTCGAGCCTTTTAGGGATGACTAAGGACTCATTTAGCTGGATGTCTGCTACTTTTCAGGGCTTGCCAAGGTGGTTTTAAATTTGGCCAAGAGTCCCCTGAGAGGTTTAAAATAACACTGCTTCAGGCAGCAGGGGAGTTTGAGTAAGTAGTGGTGGGCTTAACTTCACGACTGGTTAGCCTTCCCGAAGAGCGAGATTTCAGAGCTGATTTTTTTTTTTTTTTTTTGCCATGTGACTTAGGTCTCACCCTCCACCCCTGAATCAGGCGATTAGCAGGGAGGTGTGGTCCTTGCTCGAGGTCAAGGCTCAGTAATGAATGTTGGGCGGTTCTGGAGGTCTAGGGGAAGAGTCCCTCCTTGGGAGGGCAAGAGGCAGGGCTGGACTAGTGAATGTGGCTAGAAGACATCTTTCTTATAAAATGGGCTTTGGAGGCTTCCAGGGACCTTGGTCAGCCAGTTCTGTCGATTGTGTTTAATATGCACAGAAAAAGTTGGAAAGCATTCACATTTGGACATGCTGTCTAATCATCTTCCGAAAGGTTCTTTTACAAATGCGATTCTGATAAGGTGGCTTGGGGCTTGGCCCTCTCAGATAAGCCTTTTCTCTCTGTGTTATGACACTGTGTTTTAAAGAGGGTGTTGCTGGAATTAGTTGGAAAAGTATTGTAGTTTTTTGGTGTAATAGTTTGATACTTTTAAGATGAGGCCCTGGGCCGGTGGTTTTAAAAATGGTTGGGAATTTTTGGTTTTGTTTTGCTTTGCTTTTTAAGAGAAAGGCCACGTAACTGCCTCGCCTATTTTATTTCCTTTGGAAACTGGTGCGTGTGGAGGTGGCTGCTGGCACTGGGATGAAACGATTTCCTCAGTATTAATGCAAAATCAGGTTCTGTTTGGAGTCCTCATCTGGGTTGCCACCAAACAGCACATTTGAAAGTTTGTGTCTGTAAGGCTGTTGAAAGGCGTGTGCCCGCATTGGAGGATGTGACCTTTATCGGGATCTGGGGGTGAAGTAGGGGTATATTAACTGGAGGGTGTTACTCACCAACAGCTGTTGGGCGGGCCTGGCTGTGTCAGCCATGTTCCCGGAGTTCAGTTGTTCTCATCGACACCCACTGCCACCTTGAGCAAAGGCATTTTCTCCTTCAGGGAGCTGCCCGGTGGTGCAGCTGGAGAGGCCTGCAGTGCCTCTGGGAGCCACCTGAGTCTGGACTGAAGAACAGGATTTCCAGCATTCTGGGCCATTCGGCTGAGTGCTTTTCTCAGGCATTTATAGAAATGGCTGCTTATGTGTGCGTGCATGCGTGCTGCTCTTTAATTCTCCATAAGGCAAGGCATTCGGCTCAGCTGTTTCAGGAGAACCTTTTGCACAGTCAAGAGTAGAAAACGAAGTGAGATGTTCATCCAGTTTTAAATACTGCAGTCAGTCTTTTGACACTAGTGATGTGGTGATTGCAGGTGTCTATGTTTTTTTTGGGGGGGTGTCTCTGTAATCCTAGTGCATGGCTGAACAAAAATCTCAGCCTCTGTTAATACTGTCAGAAGCATACTCCTGCCGGAGAAGGGATGTAAGGAGACTCTAAATAAGAGACTTGTCAGAGGTCTCATGTGTTTGGCAATTTCAAATATAGCTTCAAGTTAGGTTCACTTGGAAGTGGGGGAAGGAGCTTCCTGATTTTCTTTCTGCTGATGTTAAATCCAGAAGGTGGACAGAGGTGGCATTTGGAGTATCTGCATTCTGTGAAGATTTGAAGAGCTAAAATCGCTGCCACACCCCCTTGCTCATTGCAGCTCTAACATTCCCTCAAATCCCTCCTGCGTGCTCACTTCCTAATAGAGCCTCATACAGCTGCCACTTGGATAGACTATCTTGTAAACCAGCTTTAGAAGTTGAATCAGTTAAACGAATTGACATTGAATTCAATGCAGCTACTTCTGCGGTGCCCTAAGAGAGAAACACAGTTGAGGCCCACTGAGCTTGGTTCTGATTTGCCCCACTGTTTTCTAGTTTGAGACTGTACGCAAGTTACTTTAATTCAGAGTTTGCAATGTGATTGAATTTGCTTTGCAGATTTGTTTGGCTTGGCCAACACAGGGTTTATACAAATTTAATTAGTTACCAACATCTAAAAATCAGACAATTTCGGCATGAATCCAGATTTCTGGCTTCTCTGGAAAAATCAAAATATCTGGCAATACTGGGCCTAAATTCCTGTCTAGCAACAATTAGCTTGCACCAATCATTCATTATATGGAGAAGTGCCCCTTATTTTAATAGCTTAAGTGGTCTCTGTTGGCATTTAAGTTTTCAACCTCTACTTTGTTTGAACCTCAGTTTCTTTCATTTTTTTTTTTTTTTGAGACAGAGTCTCGCTTTGTTGCCCAGGCTAGAGTGAGTGCCGTTGCGTCAGCCTAGCTCACAGCAACCTCAAACTCCTGGAGCCTCAGTTTCTTAATCCGTAAAATAGGGATACTATCCTCAACTCAGATTCATATGCCAAGATAACATATGTAAAGCACTTAATAGGGTTCCACGTACAGTATGCCCTTGAGAATGCTAAATCCTATAGATTGTGTGTAATATTTGGGTGTCCTTAAAATCAGGAAACCGAGGATAAACTTGTTTTTAAGCAGTATGTTAGTTTATGTTTTCTAATAATATGTTCAATTTGTTTTTCTTAAGCTCCAGACCAGATATCATTTCAGGTAATGTACCTCTAAAGTTTAAGCTATAGATCCATGGTTAATCCTAAGGTTAAACAAAAAAAAGATACTACAAATCTATTCTTTTCCCTGTTTCCAGACTTTTTGGACAGTTCGTGTATTTATCGTGCTGCTTCAGAATAACAATTAAATCTATTAGAGTACTTCACATGAAAATATATCAGGCATATTATTTGAAAATGTAATTAACATGTAAGAAGTTTATCTTGGCCAGTCATGGTGGCTAATGCCTGTAATCCCAGCACTTTGGGAGGCCAACGTAGGAGGATCACTTGGCCGGGAGTTTGAGGCCAGCCTGGGCAACATAGTGAGACCTCATCTCTGCAAACAAATTTTTTTTTTTAATTAGCCAGGCACGGTGACACGTGCCTGTGATTCCAGCTACTTGGGAGGCTGAGGCAGGAAGATTGCTTGAGTCCAGGAGTTTTAGGCTGCAGTGAGCTAGGATCACACCATTGTACTCTAACCTAGGCAACAGAGCAAGACTCTATGTCAAAAAAAATAAAAGTTTATCCTATATCTCCTGACTTTGTGGACACCCTGCACATATAGTATAGGCAGATTATAGGTGTGGGGTAAGGGGAATATATCCTTTGGGGAAGGGAACAACCACATCCTAATTCCAGCTCAGAATTGGTTCTGATGGGTCAGAATAGGCTGTTATGGAGTCATGCTGGGTTGATATCCAGATAATAGAAAACTTCTGCCTTGTTTCCATGCTAGGTGCCATCTTACTCTCTTTTTAGAGGGGCTTAAGTCAGCTGTCCTCAAGCGGTGACAATGGGTTGAGCTTGATGACACTGGATATAGGATTCTGAAAATCAGAAAGCCCCCAAATCCCAAGTATAATGCCCCATTTCTGGGGAAAATTTTTATTTTATTTTTGAGAGAGTCTCATGCTCTTTCCTGAGTTAGAGTGCTATGGCGTCAGCCTCGCTCACAGCAACCTCAAACTCCTGGGCTCAAGCGATCCTCCTGCCTCACCCTCCTGGGTAGCTGGAACTACAGGCATGCGCCACCGTGCCCAGCTTATTTTTTCTATTTTTAGTTGTTTTGGCTAATTTCTTTCTATTTATAGTAGAGACGGTCTCGCTCTTGCTCAGGCTAGTCTTGAACTCCTGAGCTCAAGCAATCCTCCCTCCTCGGCCTCCCAGAGTGCTAGGATTACAGGCATGAGCCCTGGCACCCAGCCTGTGGAAAAAATTTTAAAAGCCAATTGCAGAACAAAAGGAAGCTTATGTCAATCCAGAGCTACCAAACCCCCCAAGTGGCTGCTTCTGTTTTTCCTTGTCCTCTTTGAACATTTCCTTGGGATCCTTAGCATATCTGATGGAAGGTCTCCTCCAATATGGAAAACAGGGTTTTTGGCTTCTCTAGGAATGTCTATCACTGGCCAACTCTAACTCAAGGCAGAAGATTTTGCTTATACAGGTGCCAGTTTGCCCTGTGCCTCTTGCACTCTTCTCCTTTAATTACTGCAAAAGGCTTTGGAGTCAACTATTTGGTTAAAAAGAGTCTAGTGTCATCAAAGGTGTGAGAGGGACTCATCTACCTGGGAGGCAGGGCTTCAGGGACAGAGCAAGGCCTTTGGCCGCAGGCCCTACACTGAGAGGCCTTAGCTCTCTGGGCAGCCCATTTGGTAACCCCTGCCCAGTCCTTGCCACTTTCTCTTCTCTTCATGAGTGGAATGGAATCCCTGTGCCTTGATCCGTAAGGACACAGTCTCTCTGCCCATTCTTTCCAGAGGGTCCCAGAAAGTGATATGGAATGGTATTTCCTAACCTGGCACGCTTCATCCAAGATCTATCCACAACTTGCACAGGTAACTTTTTCTACCTTATTCTCATTATTTCTCCCCTAAGGAGACTTTAGACATTTTTAAAATAATTGTCCTCCCATGCCATTTTAATACCGCAGATGCACTGTAGAGCTGTTACAGACTATGCCCTGTTAGAAGGCCACAAACCATTTTAATAGCTAAGGCTTTTTTCACCCACTAAAGAGCCAATTTTTGCCCCCTTGGGGGGTGGTATCACTTGCCCCACCCCATGTGAGAATGTCTAGAAAGGGTGTCACGTATCCTGTTAGGGAAAAATGATAATCTACATTCTAGAAGAGAGCTAAGGGCCACATGCATGTAGTTTCTAGCTATAGAGGATGGGTTTCTAAGGGCTACTGAGTTTCAGAGAAGAGGCTAAAATGGCCTTTGAATCCAGGGAAAGGTGGCACAGACAGCTCCCCGGCCCCAGCTCACTGCTGAAGTCTCACCCTGGGGGTAAAGGCTGTCAGGACCCTGTGGTTTTTATTCCTAGTCCCCGAGTAGGAAGGACCAGGGGCTGTCCCTCCCTCATTTCCTGCTTGTCCTTCATCATCCTCCTAGCAAAGACAAAGTGGGCTTGCCTCAGAGAGGCTGCTGCTGTTGGCAGGGTTACTGTTTCACAACAGAAAATACAAGTGGAGTCAAATTACAGAGTGCACGCATTGTTTCCCTTGATTTTCCTCTCAAATATTCTGTGGGTGGCGAGAACAGGGAGGGGAGGGGTGTGAGTGTGAGTGGGGCCCAGGGTGGGGAGGGAGGTACCAGAGTAAATCTGGTGCTGTTTGGATGGTGACACCCTGTTACCTTCAGATACAAAGATGTAACCTGGGGGGAAAATGAATTCTTGGATTCTAAACATACGGTCAGATTTACATTCCTGTGTCTATTGTTGACGCTTATCCCAAGTACTAGTCATTCTGCAACATCTGTGGGAAATTCCCAGATTGAATTTCCCAGGGAGAAACATCATATGACATATTGGGAAAGTGGCTGACAATGGTTTTCCTTAATACTTTTCATTGAGAAGAAAAGTGGGCGGATGATTTCCCAGTCTTCACTCTTTCAGAAGCCCCTAAAACAATCTGACATGCTCTGATTGGGGCCTTGATAGATTTAATTTATGAATGCTTTATGATCATTAGCATTCTTGATTTTTTAAAAAAAAAATCTAGCTTTGTTGTGTTTGCTAGTCTTGACTTCCAAATCTTCTGGTTTTTTTGGGTTTTTTTTTCCCTGTCTCTCTCCCCTGGGCTGTTCTCAGGCTTGGAGGAAAAGCTTGAGGCACTCCATGCCTCCCTCTACTGCTAGAATCCTCCCCCACATCCGACCCTCCCGCCTTTCCTAATGTTTCTCCAGCAAGCCCAGCGCCCACTGAAGAGCGTAAATTAGTGCCTAGTAATCGGTACAAAGACACTTTCTGTTTCTATGCAACACACGCAAAAAGGAGGGGCAAAAGGAAGAAGAAAAAACACCCCACAGATGGTTAAAAAGGAAAAGAAATGAGATCCTCTTTCAGTGGTCTTTGAGCAATCCTGGCGCTCTCTCCGCCCCACTTTTTGTTGGACGTTAGTCACAGGCCCAGGCCTTACTCAGAGCACTTGGTGGCAGCCGTTGTTAGTACCAAAAGAATAGAACTTGGAGGTTGGAAGTGACCTTGAGAGGTCATCACATCCATCATTTTGTCTGTAAAGATGCACATGCCCACCCTCCCAGAGAAATGGGGGGATTGTTCCATTTAAACATTTTGGGGGGCTTGGAGAGTTTAGAATCCATCCCCAGGGTTCAAAAGCTGCCTCTCTGCCTTGACTAGCATGTGACTCTGGGCACATTGTCTAATCTCCCAGAGCCTCCGTTTCCTCAGCAGCCCATGAGAGTACCAGGTAGTCTGCATGGCTTTTCAGCAGAAAATGTTAAAGCCCTTGCCTTGAAGCTTGGCTGTGTGGGTGTTCAGGGGTTTTGCCCTTCATTTTGAATTCTTTCTAGTTCTTTCATTTGGATTCTTTCTCCCCATGCTCTCCCGAGGATGTCAGTCTGTAGTTAACTTTTTTTTTTTTTTAACCTTGGTTTAAAGAGATGCTTCGTGGAATTAACCAAGCAAAAGGGCAGAGGTGGAGTTGGCCGGCGTAGCCTCTGCCCTTTTTATGGGAGCTGCGTGCACTCTGAAACAGCCCAAGGCAGAGCTGCTGGGAGATTTCCTACTCCTCCCTTCCTGGAATCCTCCTGAAACTTTAATACCTTTTTGGTGCATTAAGGCCAAGAGTAAACATTTGTCTTATCCCCAGCCTCAAGCAGTCCCCTCAGCAAATAATAGGACTAACATTATTATTCATAAGAGTTCAATCCCCACTGAGAGAGTGAGATGCATCTTTTTTCTACATGGGACATTCCAAGGCATTCGTTTCCATTTGTGTCTTGCACCTGTTTATGGTGCTGTGCCTGCAGGCTTCCCCCTTGATCTCAGTTCATCATGGTAGGGTTGGCTTTGGAATCCTGAGAATTGAGAATCTGGATCTGAGATCTAAAGGCTCTAGAGCTCCGAGAACCAGTTAACTCACCACCTAAGCCCAGAGCCCCTGGACACTTGAATTTATTTTATTTTTTACATGGAATTGAGAATGATCACAAATTTGAACAGGAGAAACGAATCCGTCCCCGACTGGCTAGATTGAGCCCCCCCCCCTTTTTTTTAAGTGAGGACATTTATTTAAATAGATTAAAGAGACTGGAGTTTAAGCCATACAAAATTAATGACAAGGATTTGAAATGCAGGCAGCAGTGTTTTGTATTCAGTGAAGTTTCAACAGTTTTCCAAGCTGAGCCTTCATCCTTGCCAAAGGAAGTGTCTCCCGAAAGACCTGACTTGAACCAAAGTGGGAACCAGTTGGGTAGACAATAGACAAAAACACAAAGTCCCACTTGGAAGTTACGGACGTTTTAGAATTGGAAGGAATCTTATAGACCATCTTGGCTCAAAGACATAGAGGAAGAAGAAAAGCTTTCACCATTTTTCCCTTCTGGGGAGTCAGCTTTGATAACACAGTCAGAAAGGAAGAATAAGGCCTGACCCACTTATTATTGACTCTGTGACGAGGAAACTAGTCCACTCTAAGGAACTTGAATGTGAGGGGCCTCCAGGAGAGACCTTTACCCTCAATACAGACTCAGAAGGTAGAGAGCAGTCAGAGCACAAGCTTTCAGGTCTCTCAGACATGGCTTTGAGTCTTCCCTCCTCCAGTCTCTAACTATGAAAACTCAGGTGATACTTAACGTCTCTGAGCCTCAGTTTTCTCATCTGTAAAATGGAGCACAGTCATTATATATTCATGAAATTATAAGGCTTAATTCAGATGAGGTATTTAAAACATTTAGCATATACTGAGTATTATCATAATTAAAAATAATTTTTTATGTGTGGCCTAGAAGCCCTTGAGATTCCTAGAATTTTTGTTTAGAATTCCAGATTGATCCAGCATTTCTCATTCATTTAAATTATTTATTGAGTGACTGTGACATGCAAAAATCTGTACTAAATGCAGATAGCAGGCACTATGGATTTTGTCAGTAATAGTAACAATAAGGATAACATCATTTATTATATGCCAGGTTCCAGGTTAAATGGTTTACATGCATTCTCATATTTAAACTCACAGCAATCCTATGAGCTAGAAAGGTACTGTTATCCTCTTTTAATAGGAGCAATCAGAATTGAAATGAGTTAACCTAGTCCAAGGTTACACTGGAATTTTCCTAGTCTGGTTCTAGGTACCTGACGTTGTGCATGAATGGTTGTTGACCCAGACCCCTGGGGTTTCTGCCAGTGAGAAGAGACCTTGTGTTTTACAAAGCTCTCTTGGATTTGGCCGCAAAGCCACTAGTGTTTAGCTAACTACTCTTGTGTTCTAACTCTAGCTTGTGGTTGGTTTTCGTGAACCTTCATGAGTAGTGTCAGCAGAAATCTTGGACTCTGCCCACACTTACCCTGTATTTTCCAGAGTTATCCCAAAGCTATTTCCTTCCAATTGAAAAAGAACCAGTTGGGGAACCATACCTATCTATATGAGTCAGGACTCTTGGTTGCAAGCAACAGAATCCAAACTTGGACAGGCTTAATACAAAAATAGCACTTTATTGGTTCAAGTTGCAAACACACCCAGGGGTAGCTCTAGTTTTGGTTATGTCTGGATGCTGGTACTTGGTGTCTGCCTCTCTGTGGCTCAGCTTTGCTGTCTTTCGTGTTGGCCTCATTCATGGGTGGGCTTTCTGAATGGTGGTGAGGTGGCTGCCAGCGATTCCAGACTCACATCCTGCCCCTTCAAGCCCCATGGAAAGACAATTTCCCATTCCTGATGATTCCAGCAAAAGTCTCAGGCTTTAAGCTCCATGACTGAGCTCCAATTGTGTGCCCATCCTTGAAATGAATCACCGTGGCATGACTGGGTCACATCCAGCCTCTGGATCTGGGGGCATGGGGTGACCCCTCTGGAATTACATAGACTCAGAGTAGGGAAGGGGTGGTTACCAAAAGGAGATTCAGGCCAGGCGTGGTGGCTCACACCTGTAATCCTAGCACTCTGGGAGGCCGAGGCGGGCAGATTGCTCGAGGTCAGGAGTTCGAGACCAGCCTGAGCAAGAGCGAGACCCCATCTCTACTATAAATAGAAAGTAATTAATTGACCAGCTAATATATATAGAAAAAATTAGCCGGGCATGGTGGCGCATGCCCGTAGTCCCAGCTACTCGGGAGGCTGAGGCAGGAGGATTGCTTGAGCCCAGGAGTTTGAGGTTGCTGTGAGCTAGGCTGATGCCATGGCACTCACTCTAGCCTGGGCAACAAAGCGAGACTCTGTCTCAAAAAAAAAAAAAAAAAAAGGAGATTCAGGGTGGGCTATTTATTACCCAAAAGGGAATAAATTCCAGAGAGGCAAAACCAACACCTATTCACTTTTTCAGCCCATTTAGAACTACAGACAAGATATTCCAAAGAGCAGAATTTGACAAAATAAGGGACAAAACAGTATGACAATATTTTTTTTTCTCCGTATCTTCCTTCCCCTTGACAAGAAAGGGCTCTGAACTGTCTCTGGAGTTCAACCTAAAAGACAGGCCAATGTGAAGATGCAGAAGGAGCTTTGCAGAAAACAGATTCTTTCGACATGTGTTACATGTGCTCAGGCACATACCCACAGGCCCTTCAATTTAGATGATCTAGAAGCCTTACATGGAACAAGTATAACAGCAACAGTGTGATCTTGAAAGCCATTCACTTGGTCTTAATTCCATTCTGTCCATTTTAATGCCCAGGGAAATGAATCATGTTTACATGAACATTTATTACCCTGTGTGCTAATAGATAAAGGACTAGTCTATACAGAGATGAGCTTTTATATACCAATTCTCATTGAGATTCAGGAGTCTATTCAGTGTGCACAATGCCCAACAAAAACACTACAATAAATCATAAGAGACAAAAAGTAGAGGTTAAAAATAACGTACAAAAACACTTTTATAGTGACTTAAATCCCTGTGCCACCATAATTCTACAGAAGTTTTATACCATTAATGTTTTAATGCTCATCCAGTGAACATTCTCCCACTGAGCCAGGGGTTCCCAGCATGAAAGAGCCTGAGCTGACTCCCCTGGCCAGAGGCATTTCTTCTCAAAGTGCTGCTTGCTCCCAAATTTTGAAACAGTACTCAGGAATGTCCGCCCCCGAGGAGGGGGCTGCATTCCTGCTCTGAGATTTCAGGGGGGAGTTGTGTGGGGCTATTTTGTGAAGGTTGGACAGCTCTGACCTGCAGTTCTTTGTGGTCTTTGGTGACAAACAGCAACCCATGTGAGTTAATGGCTTGCTCCATCCCTGGAGTAGAGGGGTTAAAGCTTGAGAAACTGTTTGGTGGTGGCTCGTGTGACATGTGTGAGTAGGATTTATGGTCGTCACAAGCCTTACTCTGGTACCAGCAATATGCTGAGGTTGATCCCAGACGGAAAATGCTAGAAACGCTTGCCGGAATAGCACTGCCAGTCACTACAAGTTTTTATGAGTGCCACAACCTAGGTGGCAGGGCAACAGTCTCTCCATTTCTGCTGTTGGGGGAACATTTTATCTTGGCAATTTAGGGTCTCAGTCACTAGCATATTACATTTTATTCTCTGTTGGGTAAATGTTTGCAAAATAAGGGTTCTCGCTCTGATTTGGGGTCCTTTGCCTTTTGTTCTCCTGGGAGTGATCTATTGTTTGGTGTCCAAGGGGCTCACCTATTGTTTTGGCATCACAGGAGGACTATCCATGTTGCATGCATCCTTTGGGGTGTCATACACTTGCTTGTGCCACTGTGCTCACATGCTGATATCCTCTGCTGAAGATGTCTTTTGCAAGTGGCTCTGGGTGTTATGTCCTCGCACTGTGACCCAGTCGTCCAGTGGCATTCTAACAGTATGGTTTGGGGCTCAGGAACACACGATCCTTTTCCCCGCCCTGTATTTGGAGGGGTGCAGGCAGTGAGACCCCTGTCAGCCATGGCTACCCACCCTCAGGTGCCATGGCATGTGTGGAGACATCTTTAGGGGGTTTACACAGGCTCTTGTCATGCCTTGGGGAAGCTGTCAGCAGTGGCTACCCCTGGGGACTTCCTAAGCCTGTCTCTACAAGGAGAGTAAAGAGCTCTTGGCACTTCTTAGAGACCTCCGTGTCTGTCCTGTAAACATAGCCCCTCCAAATCTCTTTGTACCCCTCATTTCTGGGTGGGAAGCTCTGGCAAATCAAAAGAGTTTAAGCTTAAGGACTTGTTTTTTTTTTTTTTTCTTGAGACAGAGTCTCACTCTGTTGCCCTGGCTAGAGTGTCGTGGCGTCTGCCTAGCTCACAGCAACCTCAAACTCCTGGGCTCAGGCGATCCTCCTGCCTCAGCCTCCCGAGTAGCTGGGACTATAGGCAGGTGGTACCATGCCCGGCTAATTTTTTGTATGTATTTTTAGTTGGTCAATTACTTTCTATTTTTAGTAAGGACAAGGTCTCGCTCTTGCTCAGGCTGGTTTAGAACTCCCTCCTCTGCCTCCCTTAGTACTAGGATTACAGGTGTGAGCCACCACGCCCAGCCATAATTTGCATTTTTTAAATACTATTTTGAAAATTAAAGCTCAGTAGCAACTTCCTTGTCTTAAAAAACTGTGAGACTTCCCCGAGGCAATGCATCCGGAAGGAAGGGCATGGGAGTCAGAGAATTAGAAACACACACCGGGACAGGTTCTCTCTCCTTTCAGTTGGGCCTGGGCTTTTCTTTCATGTCTAATCTCATTTTGTACACAAAATGGAAGAGCGATTTGAAAACCAGTTTTAATCTGATCACACACTACTGTGCAGGGTGTCCTTGGGCAAGTCATCTGCCCTTGTGAGTTGGCTTCATCTGAAACATGACAGATTTGAATTCAATGGTCATAAAAATCATCAACAATGCAAAAATTCAAAAAGTCTGTATTGTCAGGATAGCTTTGCCATTATGCCTTTATTTCCTATCCAATGTCTAATGCCTAGTAATATTTATTATTTATCTTTCCCGCAAATAACTGGGCAGAAGCAGCACAGTCTGGGCCTGCGGGAGTATCGCTAACCTGGGAATGAACCAAGCTGGGCTGGGGCCTGGTCTTGCAGGGACTAAGCTGTGTGGGTGTGGGGAGGTCACTTCACCCCCTGGGCCTTTAGAGGATTGCCCAGATCTCATCCAAATCTAAATTATGTGACTCCGACTTAAATGTGGTCTTTTATCAAACTATACTAAGAAGCAGACTTTCATTGTGTTAAAAATGTACGTTTAGAGTCCAAATTTTGCCTCTCTGCTGTCTTTGCAGAGTTTCTGAGATGGGGGCCATATAACTGAGGCATGGAGACATAGCTCGCGCTGAGATCAGCGGAGATTGGGGATGTGCGAGCAAAATTCAGAGAGAGGCTCACATCTGGGACACAGGCTTAAATGAGGAAGTGCTGTGTACGGATGCTACAGACACATACCCACTTCCCATTCTAGAACCTAAACGGACAAGCTGCTTTCCACTGCTAAACACAGGGCCCAGGAAGTACATTCTCACATCCAAGCTCTACAGTGTCTCTGCTGTATCGAGAAATAACATATCAAAGGAATCCAAATCATAAGGAGGAGTCAGTGAGAGGTCAGGAGCAAATGGTAATACGATGGGATGGCATTCAAGGAGGATTATTCTTTCAAAGCCTATCAAGCGTTTTTATTCATTCAAAACATCTACATGGGAAGCAATATTTCTGGCAAACAGGAGGCTTTTGGTTTCTTGATTTTTGAGTTCAGTGTTAATTGAAATTAACAGGGAACTTTATGCAGGGAAATGTGGAATTCTCTGTACCCAGAAGTGGCCCACACGCCTCTTCTGTCGTGTGTACTGGTGGTTCTGCACGGCGAGGGTAATGGAAAATGGAAAAAAAGCAACTGCTCCCGTTTTGTACCTGCAAGTCAGCATTGCTTTCCAGTGGGGAGAGAGGCCAGATGGTAACGGACAATGGATTGCTTGAGGCCTGGGGTGTGGGCAGGTCTGTGTGGACACACCCCCCACCAGCCTGGTCCGTGAGGTGCTTTATTGCTGTCTCATCTGTGCACCTACCTCTTCATGATCTGACGCCTCACCTGCTTGCTAACAAGGACACTCCAGTCTGCTGTTCCTGTGTGTGTAATTCCTCCTCTGAGGGAAGGTTCCTGCCTGTCCTTATAAGAGCCACTTCCCTGTCACATATGGAAAAAAGAGAGGAGGAGGTAGGGGTGGAGTGAGACAACAGATGTAGCACGGTCAGAAAGTTTCTGACTTTTTAACAATTTTTTTTGAGAAGGAAACCGAATGACTCTTCTCCTTTCTTTGGTCTTAGACACTTGGAGTATCCCAGTAATTTCTCCATAGAAAGTAAATCCCACACCCCAACCACCAACCCAGTCCCCGTGGAATATATTCTTGATCAACCCATTTGTGGAACAATTTAAACTCAAATTTATTGTTTTCAGTAAGACTTAAATATTGAAATAACTTTTTCTGAATTTTTCTCATTATAAAAGAAATTTATACTCCCTGTTTAAAAAAATCAGAAGATACAGGGGAAAATTACAGGAAGGAGTAGAAGTTACTCTTTTCCCCAGTAAATAACCACTGTTCATATTTTGTATATATTCCTTTAGGATTCTTTTCTCTCAATGTATAGTCACACACCTATGCAGCAGGTCATACACTGCCCTTTTCACTTTGCAGTGTGTAGCTAACACCTTTCCATTTCATTGTATAACAATCTGGTACCTTTTTAACAGCTGCATATTATTCCACTGTATTGGATCTGCTATGGTATGTTACACTAGCTCTTATTTTTATTTTTTTTTTTTTTTTTTTTTTTTTTTTTTGAGACAGAGTTTCACTTTATTGCCCAGGCTAGAGTGAGTGCCATGGCGTCAGCCTAGCTCACAGCAACCTCAAACTCCTGGGCTCAAGCAATCCTGCTGCCTCAGCCTCCCAAGTAGCTGGGACTACAGGCATGTGCCACCATGCCCGGCTAATTTTTTCTATATATATTTTAGTTGGCCAATTAATTTCTTTGTGTTTATAGTAGAGATGGGGTCTCGCTCTTGCTCAGGCTGGTCTCGAACTCCTGAGCTCAAAGGATCCGCCCACCTCGGCCTCCCAAAGAGCTAGGATTACAGGCTTGAGCCACCGCGCCCGGCCTACACTAGCTCTTTATTGTTGGACATTTTAGCTATTACCAGCTTTTAGCTCTCATAAGCAATGCTAGTAACCTTGTATATTTTCATGT
>VSMD01042796.1:0-10321 GCA_008750895.1 Mirza zaza
GAGACAGAGTCTCACTTTATTGCCCAGGCTAGAGTGAGTGCCGTGGCATCAGCTTAGCTCACAGCAACCTCAAACTCCTGGGCTCAAGCAATCCTACTGCCTCAGCCTCCCAAGTAGCTGGGACTACAGGCATGTGCCACCATGCCCGGCTAATTTTTTCTGTATATATTAGTTGGCCAATTAATTTCTTTCTAGTTATAGTAGAGACAGGGTCTCGCTCTTGCTCAGGCTGGTCTCGAACTCCTGAGCTCAAAGGATCTGCCCACCTCGGCCTCCCAGAGAGCTAGGATTACAGGCTTGAGCCACCGTGCCCGGCCTTCTGTAAGTTCATCTTTCTTTGAGTTTGTTGACCTTCTTGGATCTTTATATTCATGTCTTTCACCAAATTTGGGAAGTTTTCAGACATTATTTCTTCATATGTTCTCTCTGCTCCTTTTTCTCTCTCTTTTCCTTCTGGGACTCCCACAATGCATATGGTGCTCCACCGATGGTATCCCATTGATCCTTGGGCTCTGTTCACTTTTCTTCAATCTTTTTTCTTTCTGTTCCTCAGACTAGATGATATTCATTGTCCTTTCTTCATGTTCACTGACTCTTCTGCCTGCTCAAATCTGCCTTTGAATCCCTTTAGTGAATTTTTATCAGTTATTGTACTTTTCTATTCCAGAACTTACTTTCTGTTTCCTTTTAGGTTTTCTCTCTCTTTATTGATGTTTCCATTTTGTTTATACATCATTTTCTTGATTTTCTTCACATCATCTTTAGTTCTTCAAGCTGCTTTGAGATAATTATTTTAAAGTCTCTATCTAATAGATCTGCCATTAGCTCTTTTTCAGGGACATTTTCTGTTGGTTTATTTTTTTCCTTTGAATGGGTCATACTTTCCTGTTTCTTTGTATGCCTTGTGATTTTTGTTGTTGTTGGAAATTGAACATTTGAATCTAATAATATGGTAATTCTGGAAACAGATTCTCTCCCTTCCCTGGGCTTGCTTTTTGTTTGTTAGTTTTGGGGTTTTGTTTTTTTTTAATTGTCACAGGATGTTTCTTTGGTACCATAAACCAGGGTCACTGGCCATGGCCTAATGGGTACATAAACCTAGATGGATGAAGTGCTTTTCACAACCTACCACAAATTCCCTTAAAGCCTAAGTGCCCCTTTGCCTCTCTGAGTCTTAAGAAAGGCAAGAGTAAAGTGAACAGATATTTATTGAGATCCTATTATTAAATATATGCTAGGCAAACCCTAGGAGGGAGGCAGTTATTATCTTGTTTCTACATGTGAGAAAACTGAGGCTCCAAGATGTAAGATAAATTGTCCAAATTTACACAGCTAACAAATAAGGGGGCTGAATTCAGCTTTTTCCATGCTGCCTCAATTTAAAAAAAAATTTTTTCCTCTTTCTTGTCCTCTGTTAGTTTTTGGAAACTGTTGGCTGAGAGATCCAGGGAGAAATGTTTGTACCCTCAGCAAACATTATGTGGGTGGGCATCTTTCATCGGGGTTGTTCTGCACTTGGAAACTCTTCTGCCACACAGTTTAACCAAGACAATGATGATAGCCATTCTAGGTGGGTCCTCCTCCTGGTGACATTGGCACTCCTCTGAGGTGGCTGAATGGGGATAATACTTCCTAAGGGAACCAGCTTGGTGGGTACCCTTTTTCTAAATATCCTGAAGGAATTGGTCACTAATACACATCACAAAATCTTGTCCAAGTTGGGAAGATATTTTTAGACTAATCTTTCTTTAAGGGAAGGAATAGGGAGTACCTTTGAGCACTAGAGTGTATATTAAGTAAACAACACACATCGCTTAAGTGCTTTTATCTTTGAAATATACCGTGACCAGCAGAGTCAAAAATCTCTTATTAGTTTTGGGGAGATAGCATAGTCAGTTGAGGTTGCTATAATAGAATACCATAGAATGGGTGGCTTAAACAACAAACATTTATTTCTTAAAGTTCTGGAGGCTGGGAGATCCAAGGTCAAGATGCCAGCAGGTTTGGTTGTGCTGAGGGCCTGCTTCCTGGTTTACAGATGGCTCTCTTCTTGCTGTGTCCTCACATGTGGGAAACAGAGAGAGTGAGGGCAGAGAGAGAGCAAGCTCTTATGTCTCTTCTTAGAAGGACACCAACCACATTCATGAGTGGCTCCACACTCATGATCTATTCACTTGCCAAAGGCTCCACCTCCTAATACCATCACATTGGAGATTAAGATTTGTCAAAGTTACATAGAGTCTACTTTCTAAATTCTGTAGCAGGAAACAGAGCTTGTTACACCATTTTTAAAAAATGTGTCCCAATACTCATAATATTCATTTCTAGTCCTAGAAGTAACTAAGCTCCTCAGAGTTAAGGAATTCAGTTTGGTAAGACTAAGCTAATACTTATGGCTCTGTACTGTGCTTTAGAAAACTGTGGGTTTTCTTCCCCTCCACCACCTGACATTTCAGAATGAAAAGGATTGCTGAGCAAAATATTTTCCAAATTTCTAACCCTGATGATTTTTCCATTCAACACTTTACATAAAGAGATAGGTACAGATGACAGTTTGCTAGATCTATAGAATATTCAGTCTTGGTCCTCACCCATTCCTTGGAGCCCACTCCTCATTCTTGTATAAACAGAGTGGTTTTAACAGCATCTCAGGAAATATCTCCAGTGTTTACATTTGCAAACCCAACCCTTGATATATGGAATCTATTATATTAGATCGGGTTTTTGACTCAATAGACATCTACTTTGTGTACATCACTACATTAAACTAAAGAAGAATTAGAAAACCAAAGGCAATGGCCCTGTTGCTTAACCATAAAGAAGATGTAATTTTGAAGCTTCTTTTATTTAACATGAGAAACTAGCCATAAATGTGCGGATGAATGTCCTTCTTTATGGAGTGTTAAGAGTGAAATCTCATGATGTCTGTCCTTTTTTAATGGCTCAGCAAAAGAAAATTATGTAGTGAGAGAAATGGATGTGCCAAAATGTTAATTCTTGAATCTAGATGGTGAGTAGTTTATATACATTTTCCCCCTATTTCTCTAAAGCTTGAAATTTTTCATAATAAAAAGGAAAATCCTAACCATAAGTAACATTTATAAAACTAAAAAATAATGTCAAGGGTGGTATATGGTTCATTGTCTATTACTGCTAAGGGTTTAGGTAATTATTAATATTAGAGTTATTAGGAAAGAATTAAGATAGGGGTGTGAACCCCAGTGCCCTCAGAGGCCAGGCAGGTACTGTGAGTGAGCGAGCTGCCAGCCATGGGACAGTAAGACGAGCTTGGGGACTGAGAGAAAGGAGAGCACACACCTCTTTGAAAGGGTTTAGAAAATTTTAAAAGTCTTAAAGTATATTCATAATAAAACCCTTCTGAGGGCTGGCCGTTTGTGGTATTCCAAAAAATGACAAAATTATCATCTGTAAATTTACCCAGCTTTCTGTCTTCCCCCTCCTTTTGTCAGCTCATGCAGGAGGGCTTCAGCCATCAGCAGGAAGGGGAGATGGTCTCCTGGCAATAGGGAGTGATGGGAAAACACTGTATTCATTCCCTCTAGAATTCGTCTGGGTTGCCGTGGCTTTGTTGCTTCAGGAGTAGAAGAAGTGTCTCATCTTTTTTCTGTCTTATTTTGCTTCTTCTATGGCCCGAGGCAGAACTTGTGGCAGATTTTTGGAGATTCCTGAGTCAAGGAAGCACATTCTGTTTATAGACCCACATGCCTGGATTTCGTTTTTAGATAGCTAGGAAGAAGGTGCAATTGTGATTAATAATAATGATTTAAAGTCCAATTCCTTTGAATTTTAAGTCAGCTGGGCAGCTTAATTTGAACACCTTAGTGTGCCTTTTATTTTTTATTTTTGCCCCCGCCCTCCTGCCCAGTGTGCCTTTTAGACCTGGCAACTTTCTCAAGATCCTCTTCCTCCTGCGCCCCCCACCCTCCTTCTCTCAAAAAGTAGAGTTAAGGTTGGATCTGGGCCCTCTGCTTCAGCCACCCCGCAGCTTGAGTGTCCCTGTAGCTTGTCTCTGCCTCATTCTGCAGTACAGGCTCCCAGCACTAGAGATCATCCTCATGCACCTTGGAAGAGCAGAAACAGACTGAGACAGGGCCTCACTCTTAGGTATATGTGCAGTGGGCAGAGTAGACACTCTGCAAAGCCTTTTTTCTTCCTAAAGTCTTCCCTGGCTCATGCCTTCTTTAGAATTCCGGCAATGGAACTGCATCCTCCGACTCTAAATTGAGAACCCTTTATGTGCCAGGTGCCATTCTAGACACGAAAGATAAGCAAAACATTGTGCTGCCATTAAGCAGCTCAGAGTTTGTTATGACACTTCTAATCACCTTGGAGAAGATACTGTTTTAAGGTGTTTTTGTCCATGTGGACTTTGGTGAGAATGAAAGATATGGAACTGGTTTTCATTTATAGAGTAGGGAGTACTTGGGGGTGGGCAAAGAAGGAAGAACTGCCTGGGAAGGTGTAACTGATAGATGGGAAAGACTTTGGCCACTTTTTGTTAAAACAAGTTTGTTTATTTAGGCTGGGCACAGTGGCTCATACCTTTAATCCTAGCACTTTGGGAGGCTGAGGTGGGAGGATCGCTTGAGGCCAGGAGTTTGAGGCCAGCTTGAGCAAGAGCTAGACTCTGTCTCTGAAAAAAATAGAAAAATTATTCGGATATGGTGGTGCACACCTGTAGTCCCAGCTACTTGGGAGGCTGAGGCAGGAAGATTGCTTGAGCCCGGTAATTAGAGGTTGCTGTGAACTATGATGATGTCACTTGCACTCTAGCCTTGGTGACACAGTGAAACTGTTTCTTAAAAAAAAAAAAGTATACTATGAATATGAAAGTTTCCCTCCCTCTCCTTTTTCTCCGTTGGTCTAATTCTATCAATATATCATTCTGGAGTTTTTTTATGTATATATAAGCCAATATGAACATATATTCTTTTTTCACCTATCCCCCCACCCCCATTTTTACACAGTGATGGCACACTCTATTCACTATTATATATACCTTTTTCAAAAATTACTTAATATCTTATAAAGACTTTTTTCCATGTAAGTACTTAGAGCTTCCTCATAATTTTATATGTTCATATAATGCTATTTATGGATGTATCTTGTTTAACACATTCACTGCCATGTGAGTTGTATTTAACTCAGTGATGCTAGTTTTGAGCGCAGAGCCTTGTGAAGCATATGTAACTCACACATCTCTTCATCTTGGGAGCCACAAGAACTATTTTTCCAGTTGCGTATAATTCACACACAGAAAACAATAAAAAAATAACAAAATCTTCATTAAATTAGAAAGGATCATTTTGTGAAGTTTTTATTCTATTTTTGTACTAAAACACTGTGGTCCCAAGGAAAAAAATTTTTTTCTAGAGTGGCAGTCAGTGTGTTAATCAATAAGCCCTGTATCCAGGGACATTGAAGTATTTGCTGACCTTTTGCTATTACAGTCACAACTGCAATGAATATTCTTCTATATACATTATACATGATTTAGCATGTGTAATAATGTATTTGTAAATTCCTAGTAGTGACATTGTTGCATCAGAGGCTATATGCATTTGTAATTTTGTTATTCAAGCCAAATTGCCTTCCATAGAGTATTAACAACTTACACACTAATCAGCAAAGGCTGTTTCCTCACAGCTCCACCTACAGAATATTTTTCATCGTTTTGGATTTTTAGCAATTTAAAAAGTGAAAAAGCACTTGCAGTGAAGTTTAAATTTGTTTTTCTTATTAGTGAGGTTGTGCATCTTACAGTTGAGGCATTGGTATTTCCTTCTCTGTGAAATGCCTTTTCATATCCTTTGTTCATCTTTCTTTTGCTAATTTTTTATTTGCCAATTTCTAGGAGCTCTTTATATATTAGGAAGTTACCATTTGTGATATGAGTTGTAAATTTTTTCCCAGGGTTTTTTTTTTTTTAATTTTAACTATTTTTCTTTTCTTTCTTTTCTTTTTCTTGCTTTTTTTTTTTTTTTTTTTTTTTGCCATAAGGAGTCTTGGTTCTTATATTGTTAAATTTATCAGTGGTTTTTTTATGGCTTTTGCATTATCCTGGCCCACTTTTGATGACAGAAAATCATTTATTCTTCTTTCCATGGTGTCTCCTTCATTACTCTTTTCCTCCTCCAATCTTGCATTTTGATACTTTTCCCCAAGTTTGCGTTTTTTATTCTCGGTGACAGAGAAGCCCTTGATAGTTTTGTTAGATTTTAGTGGTCTGAAAAATCCCCATTTTCTTGGTACAGGCACTCTGGGAAATTGTTTGGAGTTTCTTATAAAACTAAACATGTAATTGCCATATGACCCAGCAGTTGCATTCTTGGGCATTTATCCCAGAGAAATAAAAACTCAAGTTTACACAAAAACCTGTACATGACTACTCATAGCAGCTTTGTTTGTAATAGCCCCAAACTGGAAACAACCCAAATGTCTTTCAATGGGTGAATGGTTAAACAAACTCTGGTACATGCATAGCATGGAATACTACTCAGAAATCAAAAGGAATGAACTATTGATACATCAACAACATAGATGAATCTCTATTATGTTGGGTGAAAAAATCTAATCCCAACAGGTTGCATACTGGTTATTTCATTTATATAACATTTTCGAAAGGACAAAATTTTAGAAATGGTGAATAGATTAGTGGTTGCCAGGGTTTAAGGGTAGGAAGGAGGATGGGAGAGAGGTAGGTTTGGTTATGATAGCAGCACAAGAAATCTTTGTGATGATGGAATTTTTCAGTGTCTGTGGTAGTGGACACATGAACCTATACCTGAAACAATTGTATAGAACCAAACACACACACACACAAGTGCAAATAAAGTGGGGAAATCTGAATAAGATGAGTAAATTGTATCAATCAATATCCTGGTTGTGATATGATAACTATAGTTTTGAAAGATGTTGCCATTGGAGAAAACTGGGCACAGGGTACACAGGATCCTGTACATGAGATCTCAATAAAAATTTCAATTAAAAAAAATAAATCCCCATTTCTGCTAATACCAGATTCACCAAAAGACACTACCTAGTTCAAGTGACTGGTGCTCTCTTATGTTGGGACTAGCAGCGGATCAGCTGGGGGACCTAGTGCTGGCAGTGGAGTGGGGGGGAGCCGAACGATGCCTTGGGTTCTATCCCTGCACTCTGCCCTGTCAGGCCAGATGGAGATCTAAGAGCACAGACCGGCATTTTCTGGGACAACCCAACTGGGTAGCCCATCATGCAGCCTGTTTGGGAAAGAACACTGGCTTAAGCTCCAATACGTCAGAACAGAGAGAGGTTGGCATTGGTGGTTGTGGGCAGGCATGGGAAAGTGTTTCCAAGATGTGCCCGTGGCATGAGTCGGTTTGTCCTGATCATGCCCAGCATGTGTGCCATGGTCACAATGTATTTTGCTGTACTTTGTGCCGTCCCATTGGCTCTGGAATGAGAGAGCATGGCCTGGCATAATGGTTCTCAAAGTATGGTAGGGGGATACCCAAGACCCAGCTAGGGAGTCTCGGAGGTCAGAACTATTTTTGTAATACTTAAACATTATTTGCAAGTCATTCTCATTCTCATTCTCTTACAAGTGTACAGTGGGGTTTTCCAGAGGCTACATGATGTGAAATAGCAACAGATTAAATGCAGAAGCAGATATGAGAATCCAGCTGTTTTCTATTAAAGCAGACATTAAAAAGACATATGTAAAGCAGTGACACTCTTTCTCATAGATATTTTATTTAAAATGTTACTTATGTTATTTTTAAATGACTTAATATTGAAGAATTTTCTCAGTTGGGTTACATAAACAAAAGCTCTTTGGAGTCCTCAGTAATTTTTGAAAGTGTAAAAGCTTTTGACACCAGAAAGTTTGAGGACTGTCGCCTTGACAGGAAGCAGTAGGGTTCAGTTCTAATCAGGGCTTTGCTTTGTGACCATGGGCAAGTCATTTAGCCTCTTTAAGTGATTTCTTCTTCTGTAAATGCTCAAAGTTATTCTGCTTTGTACCTTAAAGAACAGTGAGGTGATCATATATGAATGGCTTTGAAAATATAATGCCCTATGCTAATATAGGGGAGTTTAATAGTTACCTGACTAAACTGCTGTTGAAAAAATATGTTGAAAGAATATGTTTCTGAATAAAGTGAGACTCTGTCTCAAAAAAAAAAAAAAAAAATATGTTTCTGGCATGTTACCTGACAGTCTGTTTACTTGTTAAATTTTTTCATTTTAGCATCTCCTAGAAGCTTCCTTATACATTTTATTTCTTTTTGTCAGTTTCTCAACCATTTTAATTATTTTTTAAAAAATTAAGTAAATATAATACATCTTCCAGCATTTTCAATCAAGAAGGGGTTTATATTCCTCATACCTTGAAGTGGTATGAGGTCAGGAGCTCTACCTTGGAGAAACCACTTACTAGCTGTTGCGACTTTTGGAAGGTTATTTAACCTCTCTGTGTCTTGGCTTCCTCATCTATAAAATGGGGCTAATAATATCTCACTTTCCAGGGCAATTATGACTATGAAAATAATGCACAGGAAGTGCTTGGCACATAATAGATCCTCCAGAAATAATTATTGCAGTGATTGTCATTGACATATAGCAAAAGGTGCAAGATTAAATTTAAGTGTCTTGCCCTGTCTTCAGTGAACATATTAAACTACTTTATTCACAAGTTTATTAGCAGCAATTTCCATTTCATTTCATTTCATTCTTTTTTTCTCCTTTGAAGGGCTATTGAGTGGCCAGACTTCTCCAACAAATGCCAAATTGGAGAAACTGGATTCTCAGCAGGTGTTGCAACTCTGCCTCCGATATCAGGATCACCTGCATCAGTGTGCAGAGGCCGTTGCTTTTGATCAGAATGCCTTGGTGAAACGAATCAAAGAGGTAATGTACTGCAGACAGATAACATGGCTGACTCATTACTGCGATTCCCTGCGAGTCCTGATTCCATTTCTAATGCACAGGATAGACAGTGATTCTGGCTTTATGGGAAGCTGTCATTTTCTGGCTTAAGACTTGACATTCGTCCCCATTGCTTTGGGGAAATTATCATACCTAGCAGCAAAATGTGGTGGTGGTAAGAGTGATTCACAGAGCTAGACTAATTTGGAGTTTGAATCCTCATATGCTTGGGCAAGTTGCTTAACTTTTCTTTGTCTTGCTTTTCTCTTCTGAAAAATGGACCTAATAGTAGCAACCTACCCCGAGGGTTGAGCGATGATGAAATTGCTAATCCTAGTATGTGTAATGTCCTGCCACATTAATTTTCTCTAGCTACATTCTATCTCTGAGTTGACTTAGCTGTTTCCTGTATATAAGTTATATTTTATGTCCCAGGAGGTTATCATTTCTTTTAAAGTAGAAGCCTTGACATCTCCCTCAATTATATTTTTCACTGTGTCAGTATATGAAGAGGTCCAGTGATTCTTACTGGTTATATGGAAACAGTTACACCTTCTTAACCCGCAAGGTTTTAGAAAAAAAGAAGCAATGTAATTCATGTGAAAGAACTTAGTAAACCAAAGAACATAGTATAAATGTTGTGTAATTATCAATAACAGTAAGTAGGTGTGTCTTTTGAGCACTTAAATGTATCAACTGGACTGCTGCATGGCACAGTTTGGGGGCACCAAGGAATAAGTAAACACATCTTCCAAAGTTTTCAATCAGGATTATTTTCTGAAGTTTTCAATCAAGAAGGAATTTATATTCCTGATACCCTGAAGTACTGTAATGCCAAGGAAATGTCAAGAGCTCTATCTTAAAGAAACCGGTTGTGTGAATGGCATTCTTCAGATTTGTTTTAACAAAATACTTCCTCTCCCCAAAATGGCCCTAGTCTTTAACTCCCATGAGAGAAGAAGAGGGACATGAGGAAACACACAAGTGATGGATCAAGAATCACTGAAAATTAATTTTCATTTAGTAATAGAGGTAGCTCATCCTTGAGATTACAAAGTAGTCATTAGGTATATTGACAGATTTAAATTTGCCAACACCTCCAACTTTTAGTATTTTGAGTACTTTCATAAATGTATGCATATACTCTTCTCTCATAGATTAAATGCTATTATTTGGAAAGCTATTAAACATGACCTTTCATATTGCTTGTAATTGATGTGGCCTTGCAACTATTATACACTTATATTGTGGTCTATAGAAATTTAATTCTTAAACATGACTATTCATTAGCATCACTTGGGTTTTTTGTTTGTTTAATACTGAGTTCTCCCCTCCCTCCAGTAGGTCTAGGGTGTGGTCTGTGAATCATTATTTATTTATTTATTTATTTTTT
>VSMD01042803.1:0-73153 GCA_008750895.1 Mirza zaza
TTTTTTTTACTGGCAGAAGATGTTTGCAACATATACAACTGACAATAGAGATCTATGTATCTATACATACATACGTAGATAGCACATGTGTGCCAAAATACATGTATAAAGAGGTTCATAGTGATATTAATGTTTAAAATCTGGGATGACCACAATTGTCCATGAACACTTGAATAGATAAGTAAATGATGGCATGTATTAGACAATTATGAATATTAGTCAATTATGAAAATAAGTGGACTAAAGCTACTTACAACAAGGTGGATGACTTCTGCAACGATATTGAATAGAAGCAAGCCTCAAAAAATATGTGCAATGCTGTTATATATATTTACTGCTCAAATAGGATTTCATTTTTTAAAATTTTACTTCTCTTTGATAAAAAAAAAATGAAGATCCAAAAAGAAATCCCAAGGATAAATAAAAACACATCATTAGCAACCTTTTCATTGCAACAAAGAATAAGAAGTTAAAGACATGAATTCTATCGGGCACTTAATTGGTCAACTAATAATGCAGAAATTATGTTTTAAAGTAGCATAAAAGATTTTATGGAGTTGTAAATATAAACCTGAGAAAGAGAAAAAGTAGCTTCTGACATCTAGGAGGTAGCCTGGTACTATTACCTGGGTCTTGGTATTCCATAGAATATCAATAATAGATAAAGCCATTCTGTGATCATAATAAATCAAGATAAAAACAAGACTATTTCATAATATGTCTGAATTCAGAGACAAGAACATTGTCCAAAACAAAAAAAATGAAAAACAGAAAAAAAAACAACAACCTATTTTGGCCAATGAATGACTGCTACTTCTCTAACAGTTAATTACAGTGTTAGCCTCACTTCATTGCTCTTGCCTTCTAGATAGGATTAAGATATCCATTCAGAGCATTATCCCAGATTTCTGACAGATACAATCCAGAGAAAGGACCCAGTTCCTTCAACGCTCCCCTAAATCATCTAGCACAAGCCAAAATAGTATAATGCATCCTTTTAAATACTCTCTAGCAAAGCAGGCATGGTTTTCCATGGCATAAGCTCTTCTTCCTGGTAAGCAATAATGAACCCATCTGCAGATGTATATTCCTGGTGATCTTTGCCTGAAGGGCAATGATAAATCAACAATATTCAAAAGCCACTGAATTATTATATTAATCCTATTTAAAAACTGTCTGTTTGTAATGGGCAGTGGATAATTGGTCAAAATCACAATGCAGCGAAAGCTGATCATTCATAATTGTTCAGTCTTTAGAATAAAAATAAGCTCATCAAATATATTTCAGTCCTGCTGAAGTGACTTTTACCACTAAGTCTGCTAAAATCCTTATTTGCACTTGATTATTTCACATATTTGATTATTTTTACTCTCTTGCCTTTCAGATATACTCATTTAAAATCTTTAAAAGTAATATTATAAAAATATTTTTCTTCTTTTTGCCCTGGTTACAACAATGATTTCCTTCACTGACTTCCTCAGGCTATAAAACTGTGTATGTTACTTTTAAAAACTGTGTATCGTTTTAGATGCCTGTATTTTTTTCCACTTCTACTTATTTATCTTTTGTTATAGTCCATCAATTTATTCCTTCTTTTACTAAAAGTCCATCTATACTTAGGAAGCTCTTCAATTATCTGCATAGAATGTCCTAATGATAGATCTCTCAAATCCTTAAATACTAACCTCTGTGTTAGTTTTTGGATTTTTTTCTTTTTCTTTTTTTGAGACAGAGTCTTGCTCTGTTTCCAGGGCTAGAGTGCTGTGGCATCAGCCTAGCTCACAGCAACCTCAAACTCCTGGGCTTGAGTGATCCTTCTGCCTCAGCCTCCCGAGTAGCTGGGACTACAGGCATGTGCCACCATGCCCGGCTAATTTTTTCTGTATATTTTTAGTTGTCCAGTTAATTTCTTTCTATTTTTAGTAGAGATGGAGTCTCACTCTTGCTCAGGCTGGTCTCGAACTCCTGACCTTGAGCAATCCTCCCCCTTTGGCCTCCCAGAGTGCTTGGATTATAGGCATGAGCCACTGTGCCCAGCCTCTGTGTTAGTTTTCTATTGCTACTGTAACAAATTACCACAAATTCAGAGCCTTAAGACAGCACACATTTATTCTTTTACAGTTCTGGAGGTCAGAGTTCTCATGTGAGTTTTTCAGAGCTAAAATCAAGATGTTGGCAGAGCTGGTTCCTTCTGGAGGCTATAAGGGGAGAATGTTTCTTGCCTTTTTCTAGAGATTGTCATTCCTTTTTTGTCATCCTGCATCCCATTGTCCCGTTCTCCCCTTGCTTTTGTTGTCACATTGCCTTCTTCCTCCTTTGACCTTCTTTCCTCTCTTATAAAGACCCTTGTAGCTACATTTAGAACCTATCCAAAAAAATCCAGAATAATCTTCCCATCTCAAAATTCTTAATTTAATGACACCTGGAAAAGTTCCTTTTGCTGTATAAGGTAACAGTCACAGATTCTGAGGATTAGGCCATAGACATTTTTGGGTGCCATTGGGTTATTATTCAGCCTATGACAGTTCTATGGTAGTTCTTTAAAAAATGCCTTTTTATCATTATTTTTATCATTCCTTCATTTTTCCTTTTTGAACACTTGCAACATTGTGGACGAAGGGCATTTTCAACACAAAACTACTTCATTACTTTCTAACCTGAAGAAAATGTTAACAAGAAAGATAAAATTGTAGAGGGTAACTTGGCTTATGCTTTTATTTTATGACAGTCCAAGAAATGGATATTATCAATCCCATTGATAATAAAGTGGGTAAGAACATAAAGCTGGGCATGTTGAACAATATTTCATTTCTTCTTTGGACTTTCAAGTGTAGTTTTATTTATATGATTGATATGAGTACCTAAAAATTTAAGGCAATGTCTCAATCACTGGTGATTAAAAAGACACAAAGCGAAGACAAAGGTAAATGAATCTCAGTTGATTGTCTTTTGGCTTAACTGTGGCACTATTTTTGCATATATTTAGGAATTAATTCTGAGCATCTTCTTTTCCCTAGTCATGAAACAATCTTTTTTCTTTAAAAATAATGCTTGATCTTTAGCCCCTTAAAGATATTTTTTTCAGCTAATCCTTCTTGTATTATGAACTTGTCTTGAGGTTACTTATTATATGCTGATTCTGAAAAAATATGCTGATTATGAGAAAAATATATTAAACTCAGTACATGATGTGATTTGTCTTTATTCTGAAGATGATTTTTCATTCTTCTTTTTCTTTTTTGTGTGTGTTTCTTTTAGATATGTCTATCAATGTAATATACATTGCAAACTTCACTGGGTAGACATGTAACACAGAGCTCAATGCAAGAGCAAACCATAATTTAACATTAGTAAAAGATTAGTAATTCAAATGTTAATATCATGCAAATGTCATTTTTTCTACAACAGAGAATTTCAAGATACTAAGTCATGGAGTACTTAAGCAATAGAATGTGACCTGGATACTTACCCTCAACAA
Source organism: Mirza zaza (assembly GCA_008750895.1). Taxonomy (NCBI): domain Eukaryota; kingdom Metazoa; phylum Chordata; class Mammalia; order Primates; family Cheirogaleidae; genus Mirza; species Mirza zaza. Next base: position 3,479 of record VSMD01042803.1, read on the forward strand.
CAAAATGAGTAACAATACCAATTGTAATTCCTATGATTGCTACAATCACCAGTGTGAAAAGAGCTAGCCTTATAGGGTCCCAAAATTGCTGTCTTCTTTGATATTCCACTCGTGGGTATTCAGCTTCTGAAAATTCAACTGGTCTGTGATAATAGAAAGAAAACAATAAGACAATAAAAAATTCACTATGATTCTACTTTTTGCTTACTTACTATGTTCCTCTATGAAAATAATTTATACTGCTAAATAATGGGAAACTTATCTTGAAAAAATCACTAGGTTTTAATTTGCATACTTTCTCTCAATACCTCAATCACAGTAAAAGTTTTAAAATTCTACTGATGTTGACATTCAAGTGAACATATCTTACCACTACTTGGTCTGGCATACTGGCAATATGAAATTTTGGTAGTGAAATACAAAGAATCGCTTTTAAAAACGTGAATTATGATTAACACCGTCATGTCATTTAAATAAGGGAGCTTTTAGCAACAAAGTTACACAATATTCTCACCAGTTTTACTTGATTAAAAATATTTTAATATGACCGTATTTAAAATGATCTTAAAAATTTCTTAATGGCTTGCTTTAAAAATAGCAATATTACTTTTGAAGACCTGATTATGGTTCTTTGCATTTTATTACCACCTCCCAGTGAAATCACAAAATGTGCATTGTACTTAATAAGACTCCAGTATCCAAAAGCACCCTTCAGTGCCATTACCTGTCCCCACTGGTACAGTCCCTCTACTTCCCTAAATATCTTATGTAATTTAGATTATCTTTTTCCAACTTGAAACTTGCCTTTTTTTTTTTTTTTTTTTTTTTTTTTTTTTTTTTTTTTTTTTTGAGACAGAGCCTCACTCTGTTGCCTGGGCTAGAGTGAGTGCTCTGGCGTCAGCCTAGCTCACAGCAACCTCAAACTCCTCAAGTGATCCTCCTGCCTCAGCCTCCCGAGTAGCTGGGACTACAGGCACGTGCCACCATGCCCGGCTAATTTTTATTTATTTATATATATATATATATCTTTTTAGTTGGCCAATTAATTTTTTTCTACTTTTAGTAAAGATGGGATCTCACTCTTGCTCAGACTGGTTTCGAACTCCTGACCTTGAGCAATCCTCCCGCCTCGGCCTCCCAGAGAGATAGGATTACAGGCGTGAGCCACTACGCCTGGCCAAAGCTTGCCATTTTTAATTTTCTGAATCCCCAAAGATGATTCAATATTGGAATATCTTGCAAGTGAAACTTTTTGTAAAAATGCTTATGTTTTTAATTTTTTAAATATATATTTATTGTAAACTTGTTTCATTGAATGAGATAATGGAAAGTACTTAGACTAGTACTGACCACATTAAAATAATGTTTTAGAAACTGTTCCAATCCCTAGATGTATAAAGATTTTAAGATATACTCTGCCTTTATGTTCATACTTTAAAAGGGAAGACAGACATGGAAACAGGCAATTATTATTTAGCATGAACTGTGCCAAAGTAAGTTTGTACAAGAAGAGAGAGAAATTAAATTTTTGGAGGATTCTGTGAGGAAATCTTATTAAGAAGGTGATATGATTAAAACTTAGAGGAATAAAAGTTCACCAGGTGGAATAAAAGACACAAGAACAGAGAAAATAGCAGGTGGGCAGGGGAAAGGGGACAGGGATGTGTAACAGTGTTCGTTACTAATACTTAGTATTGGGAATAAAGATATAATTAAAGCATTGCTTCAGGGAGGGGGAGGAGGGGATGGGTATATACAACTACAATGAGTGAGATGTGCAACGTTTGGGGGATGGACACGCTTGAAGCTCTTACTCGAGGGGGGAGAGGGGCATGAGCAATATAGGTCACCTTAACACTTGTACCCCCATAATATGCTAAAATATATATTTTTTAAGAATAGCATTGCTTTTGCCCTCAAAAAAATGTATGGTCTGCAAAGTCTGGCCAAGATTGCAAGTTTTTTCCAGTCCCACAATCCCGGGAAGAGGGTATGGCAAAGCAGCTGGGCTGGGACCAGCTCAGGACGGAGTCTCATAACCCAAAGTAAAGAGCTGGAGATTTACTCTGAGGAGGCAGGGAGCCAGTAAAAATTTTGATCAGACTGAGAATTTAGAATAATCACACAGAGGTGAAAGAGGACAGGGATTAGCACAAGAGTGTGGACCTGCAGACCAGTTTAGGGGTCGTACTGAAGGTCCAAGAGAGAAATGGTGAGGGTCTGGGCTGTGGCTCGGGTGGAAAGAAGGAAATGCCTCCAATTCTTGAGCTTTGGTGAGTGATTGATCAGCTGTGGGACAAGGAAAGGATCAATGGCTCCACTTGTTTGGAAGAAGATTAAAAAAAAATATTTCCAACAAAGACCTCAGGATTATTGATAAAAGGCAATTTGCTGCCTTACACTTGGGTCTAAGCCAGATGTAAAGTATCTGTCTTATGCCCTTTCTCTTTAACTCATTTTATTTTAGTTGTGTCACTAATACTTGTTTACATGATTCTAATAAAAGCAACTGTTAAGGTTAGAACTACACAACCCAGGGGGGGGGAATCAAGAAAATTACTGTGTCCTCATTTGTAATGCCTTCCTTCTCACCCATAACTGAAGTCTCTATTTCCAAAATCTGTGGCAATAGGTAGTCTAGATTATTTAGTTTGTAGATATTGTGACTGCTGCAATTATTTTTTATTATTCTTTTTCCCCCTTAGTCTTGTAAATTTCATTGCTGCATGCTGAACCCTTCAAGAAGCAAGAAATGATAAGGATCAAATTTTATCAAATTTCTGAGGTGACAGCCAAGTATCACATCATGATAACACTGTGTCATTGTAAAGGAGACTTTATTTTTATCATGGTCATACTTATTTTTAAAATGAGTTTCTTCAGTCTGGTGATCAGCGATTTTTCAGTCTGATGTAACTAGAATGTTGACTTCTGTCCCACGAAAATTGAAACAAGCTTTGCCAAACACCTGTGTCTGTGTTTTGAAGTGTAGCTGGCAGGAACGGTATGAAGACACCAGGCAGTTGCAAAGGAAATGGTGTTTACCCTCACTGGGGAAAATAGGGTCATAAAAACCCAACAAAGTATTCAGAAAATTGTGAAGACATTTGTTGGTTAGGGTGTTGCTGAAAGCTTTTCATGAGCATGAGAAACAAAACAAAATGCACTCAAGCCATTCTTAAGTGTGCAATAAGCTTTGAAAACTTAGCTATGGTAAGTTAGGTATATTTTTAAATGTATAAAGAATTCAAGCTTTGAAAAAAATGTTTTATTTTGCTAAAATTTAAAATCCCTAAAGCCTTTAAATATTCCTAAATGTTTCTCTTTATTTCTACATGACAATTATTTGGTCCTTTAAATCTAAGTTGGAGGCTAAATGGAACATTTTAACAGCCTTTTCTTTAAAAAAAAGAAATTTTATTGTGTATATCTACAGTCTTCACGATGTACATTAGATCTCTAGACCTGTTCATCTTACATAACTGCAACTTTGTATCCTCTGACCTATATCTCCCCATTTCATCCTTCCCATAACCACTTTTTTGTTCTCTCTGTATATTTGAATTTTTTAATATTCCACATATAAGTGAGATCATACAATATTTTTCCTTCTGTGTCTGACTTATTCCACTTAGCATAACAGTTTCCAGGTTCATCCATGTGTGGCAAGTGGCAAGCTCTCGTCCTTTGTTAGGGCTGGATAACATTCCATTGTATATATGGAGCACAGTTTCCTTATCCACTCAACTGTTGGTGGACACTTAGGTTGTTTCCACAGCATAGCTTTTGTGAATATGGGAGTACAGATATTTTTACCAGGTGGTAGATTCATTTCCCTTGTGTATACATCCAGAAGAGGGATTCCTGGCCCATAGGATAGTTTGATTTTTCATTTCAATTTATTTTAATTTATTCTCCATGCCAATTTCTATAATGGCGACACCAATCTACATTCCCACCCACACAGTGTACTTGGGTTCCCTTTTCTCCATATTTTGCCAACATATATCTCCCAATATTTTGATAATAGCCATCCTAACAGGTATAAGGTGGTATCTCATGGGGATTTTGATTTGCAGTTTCCTGATGATTAATGAACTTGAGCACCTTTTCATATACCTGTTGGCCATTTCTGTGTCTTCTTTAGAGAAATGTCTATTTGGGTCTTTTGCACATTTTTAAAATCAGGTTATACCACTATTGAGTTATATAAGTTCTTTATAAATTTTGGATATTAACCCCTCAACCACTATATTGTTTACAAACATTTTTTCTCAGTCACTAGGCTGCCTTTTCATTTTATTATTTCCTTTGCTGTGCTAAAGCTCTTTAGTTTGATGTTGTCATTTTTTCCTTTTGTGTCCTGAGCTTTTGGTGTGATATCCAAAAAATCATGGCCAAAGCAACTGCCAATTGCCAATGTCTAGGAGATTTTCCCCTATATTCTCTTCTAAGAGTTTTATATTAATAGTTTTGGTCTTATATTTAGGTGTTTTATTTATTTTGAGTTGATTTTTCTATATGGTGTAAAATAAGGGTTTAATTTTATTCTTTTACATGTGGAAATCTAGTTTTCCCAGCAACATTAATGGAACAAACTATTCTTTTCAAATTGTGTCTTTTTGGCATCCTTGTCAAAAATTAGTTGACCTTATGTGTTTGCATTTATTTCTCAGTTCTCTAACATATTCCATTGATCTGTGTGTCTGTTTTTATGCCAGTACCATACTATTTTGATTTTTATAGCTTTATAATATAGTTTAAAATCAGGAAGTATGATGCCTCTAGCTCTGCTTTTCTCAGAATTATTTTGGCCATTCATGATCTTTTATGATTCCATACAAACTTTATTTTTTTCTATTTCTATGAAAAATACCATTGGGACTTTGATATGAATTATATTGAATTGGTTTTAGCCAGTATGGATATTTTAACAATGGTATTTCTTCTAAACTATAGGATAGTTTTCCATTTATTTGTGTTTTCATTAATTTCTTTCATCAATGTTTCATAGCTTTCAGCATATAGATCATTCACCTCTTTATATTTATCCTAGTTTTTTTTTTGATGCTATCAAAAATGAAATTGTTTTCTTGATTTATTTTTAGTTGTATATAAAATGCTACTGATTTTTGTATGTTGGTTTTGTATCTTGCAATTTCACTAAATTCACTTATTAGTCCTAATAATAGTGTTTATGTGGCATCTTTGGAATTTTATACATATAGGATCCTGTCATCTGCAAATGGATATAATTTGACTTCATCCTTCCCAATTTGGATACCTTTTCTTTCTTTTCCTTGTCTGAATGCTCTTGCTAGTATTTGCAATGTTGAATACAAGTGGCAGGAGTAGGTATCTTTGCCTAGTACCAGATCTCAGTGGATCATTAGGTTAGTTGTAGGTTTTTATAAACAGCCTTTTCTTATGTTGAGTAATTTCCCTTCTATATCTAAACTATTGAAAGTTTTTAATCAAGAAAGGATGCTGAAGACTTTTCCTATGTGAATTAAGACGATCATGAGGTTTTCATTTTTCACTCTATTAATGTGATGCATTACATCGATTGATTTGTATATGTTAAACCAGCCTTGCACTCCAGGAATAAGTCCCACTTGGTCATGATGTATAATCTTTTTCTTTCTTTCTTTTTATTTTTTATCAGTGCCAGCATCAAGGATGTATAATCTTTTTGATGTGTTGTTGGATTCAGTTTGCTAAGATTTTACTGAGTATTTTTGCATCAATGTCAGAGAAATTGGCCTGTAGTATTCTTTTCTTGTGATGTCCTTGTCTGTCTTAGGTATCAAGGTGATGCTGGCCTCATAAATTGTGTTAGGAAATATTCCCTTTAGCTTTGTTTTTCGGAAGAGTTTAAGAAGTATTGATATTAATTCCTCTTTGAATGTTTGGTAGAATTCAGCCATGCCATCTATCTGGTTCTGGGCTTTTCTTTGCTGAGTGTTAACAGCCTTTTACGATACTTTGTATTGTATCTGTTCTAAAAGAACAAATTAAGCATTTTGTTCTGTAGTTCTTTTGACGATGGGATGCTGTTTGTTTTGCTTTATTTTCTTTCTTCATGTTATGGTAAAATAAGAATAAAAATTGAGAAATCTACAACTCACTCATTTAAGTAATCCTTTTAGGTTAAAGGAAGAATGTCTATACATCCCCTAAATTGGTGATGGCTTTTTATGATGGAAAAACACAAATTGACTGGGTTTAATCCTGGTTTTACTACTATCAGCAGGCTAGCTAAATTCAGTCTCAATCTCCTCATCTGTATAATAAAGAATAAAAGCTTTTCATGGCTTTGTTAGAATTCAAATAGTACAAATAAATAATACAAGTAAAAAGAGAGGATAGCCTGTTTATTTCAGAACCTGAAATAAAAAGGGCTTTATTTTTCTCTGTTTTGTTCTGTTTGGGGTCTTGTCTTTAAATATAATTCTTCTATAACCTGACAGTTTATAGCTAAAAATATTTCTATAATTTCTCCAGAGTAATCTAAATTATTAATATAATAACAAGCATGAGTAACTTTGACAGTAATTATATTAATAATTTAGAAAACTATTGCTTCTGAATGTTATAAAATGAAAATCTGATCTCTTGAAGCATAAACATCAATATAAATCTATTAGTTTTCATTGCCAAAGTTCTCTGACTTATTTCAGCTGCTTCCATATATCAACCACTCAGCAGAATTAAAATAAAATCTTGATGTTCAGGCTGAGGGTAACAAACCTAGAATATTAAAATAAAACCCATACCTTTGTTTTAAAAAACCTTCTAGGATAATGCTTTATAACTAATGCATCAATGTGGACACCAAGTAAAATGACATTGTTGTGACATCACATTAGTGTTATCATGATCCCTAAAACAACTACCATCTTTGGAAGTTCATATCATTTCTAAAAATCCATTCAAACAAACAATACAGGAACTAAGCCTCTTGGTAATTTGCATAGAAATAAAACTTGAATGGTTACAGTAATGGAATACACATGGAAATTATATTAGAAAGAGCATGAAATTTAACATCATAAATCCTAGGTTAAAGACTTTTTAAAATTACATATTGACCCTGTTTTCTCAATATCTCTGATTCTCTAAGAATCTTTCATCTACTAAATTATGGTGATAATATCCCTTACCGCTCAAAGTTTTTGTGAGGATTAAATTATGAAGCTATGTCATAATTTTTAAAGAACTATATGAATACAACTTGTCAGAAAGTATAAGCTTCTTTGAGAAAAAGAATAGAATATTATACTACTTCGTATTAACCCTAATATTTAGCACAACACCTTGTATAAGTGTTGTTACTCTTTAAATGAATAAATGAACAAATGATGAAAGAAACTAAGTCTATATCCTAGCTCCAGAAAAACTCTGACTACAAAGCTGAAAGAATTCTAGAAATAAGAATTACTTTTTAATACTTAACAAGCAATTATTTCATAAACACCTACCATGTTTTAGGCATTAACAGGTAGGAACTAAATATACAGTGAATAAAATACAAAGACATGGTTCCTGATGTCATGGTACTTACAGTCTGGAAGTGAAAACTGATAAAATTAGTAAACAGATCCTTAAAAGTTTGATAAGAGCTCTGAAGAAGAATAGAATGTCTGATCAAAAATAAGAGGGTAGTTATTGGGTGAGGAGAGAAGACTACCTGAAATAGGTCAGGAAGTCCTCTTTGTAAGGTATCATGCTGAGACATGAACGATAAGAAGAAACTTGCAAAAAATAAAAATAAAAAAAAGAAGAAACTTGCCATGTGTAGAATGGTTGCAAGTTTGTTTCTGGGAGGTAGAAAGGGTGTGAAGTGCTTGGATTGAAAAATAATTAGGCTTGTTGACTATTAGACATTGAAAAAAATTATCATGGAGATGCAGCTATAAATTAATGAATATTTCCTCAGAAAATTTAGATAGTAAAAGAAGCATTTTAGTTGCCTTAGCACGAAGAATTCCTTCTGTATTCCTAGAGAAAGCTCTTCCTTACATTTTTCCTAGGTCTAAGTCTGCGCTATTTCATTCTTACGACCTAACTCAGCTAGATATAGTAGGCTAACTACATTATCACAGTAAGACCAAAAAGATGTACACACACAGATCAGTCTCACACCTTTCTCTGTACATAGTCTCACAAATACTCTGATCAAGAAAGCAAACAATCATAATCTATGATACCCTCCCACATTCCGCCCCCAAAATGCCACCTAAGTGCCTTAGGAATTAAGCCTGAGAACTTTGTCTGCTTTTAGAGGCAGGCTCTTTGAGGATAAGCACTGTAATCACACCTCAATAAACAGGTGAGAAAGCCTGTCTCCTCCCAATAATTACTTGTAATAAGCTCTATGATTACTATATCAAAGATTGCTCATCACTGGGTATAGGACGATTGCTGACTAGAGAGGGAAAAGAGCTTAAAATTTCAGTCTTAAAATTTTAAGAAGTTCTATTTAACTATCAAAGCAACTGAAATAGAGTTGCTTTCCCACCATTTTTATAGACTTTTTTTAATGGAGGGTTTCATGTCAAATCAATTGGGGTTCTAACTAATGTAGTTTAAGTAGAGATATGCAGAAATTGGCCACCTTCATTACATATTTTTTGCATCAAATGGCATGGGTGCCTATTATATTAGGCACAATGAGGAGACTGTTACATGACTAAGATTGTTATATGTTTCAGTCCCTCATGCTTTACCTCGGTATATCAGTTAGATTATAAGAATCCATAGAATAAAGCTGTTCAAATTCCAATGATACATGGAAATACTCAGAAAAGTCAGAGTACTTTTGATCAGATTAAATAACAATGAATTACAAATAAGTTATGATGATGAAGATATATAAGACAGTGTATCACTGCCAAAATTATTCTTATTATGGAATTCTCGAAGTCAATCCACTTGTAGTCTTTTAAGTTGAAATATGTTCGCCTATATGGTTCAGGGAGATCATAGAAGTGACAGAAAGGAGGATGACACTAACATGATGAGAGAGATATCCCTAGGCTAGAGCAAAACTTCCTCAATCACCAAACATCCCTGCCAGATATTCTCTTGACGCCATGATTAAAGAGTCAGGTGAGACTGGCAAAAGGTTTAAGTTTTAGCTTCATATTTAGGATTTCTTTCCTGCGTGTCTTTTTGCTTGACATGACTTAAGCCACTAATTTGAGATACTTTATAGCATATGACTAGGAACAGTACTGTCTCTCTCTTTAATCTCTCAGCACTTCAGTTTATTCAGTTGTAACATTGGAAATTGAAAGTTTATCACTGAAATATATTCACGTTACTCTTTCATTTCTAGACTTCCTAATTCAGTTGGTGTGTGTGTGATCTTCTAAGATTATATCACCAGAAAGCATTGATGCTATTACTAAATAATTATTTGTTGGTTTAGCATTGATTGACAAATTCTCAGCTTCTTGGTTCTCTGAGCTAACTGCCATCCAGATATATAAATGTAGCTGAAAAGGAGCATATTATAGTCTATATCTATGTATATCTACATCTATCTTAAATGGCTCTATTTTTTAAAAACCACAATATTGTTTTTTGTTACTACAGAGGCAAAACTTGGAGTAAGCCTTGTAAATTTGGTTATTATATACTTTCTCTGAACTTTAAATACATCAGAAGTTCTCCAGTATTTTTTATATCCTGCAGTCTCACTATATAACTATCAGGCTCATTGGTACTCAAAGGTACCAAAACTACATATTAATAACATAAACCAATATAGCAATGAGTTTATGCATGTAAAATGTGTCAAGTGTTTCTAGACAAGGCTTTGCTGGTACTGAACTTGGAACATATCCAGAAAACCTGATGCATGGTGTAGTTGGCAGAAGGATTGCTACAGTCCTTTCTATTCTATTTAAGAACCATTTATGTGTGTCTAAAACATCTCAATAACCAGGGATGCAAATAATTTCCTTTAAAATGCAGAGGCTTATGGTAGAGTAGAAAGATATAAAATAATAAAATCAATATAGTCACATAGTGAAAATAATGGATGGACCAAGTACAGTGATAAGAAAACATGGAGCATTAAACAATAAAGTTGTTTGTGAAATGGACAGAAAAGGGCACAGGGAAGATTTCTCAGGTGGGATAGCTAAACTGGCCCTTGAAGGATAAAGGGAATTTTCTAGCATATAAGACTGGTTAATACATTCTGCCCCTTTTACTCCTTGCTTGCAAGTAAGAAAACTTTCTCATTAGTATGAAAGTGCTTTTTAAAATAGGAATGTGACCATAGAATTTATTTGAAAATCAAAGAGAACTCACTGATTAATACTATTTTTCACTACCACTCGAAAGAATTATTGATAAGGCCAAAGAACACAACTCATGTATTTTGGATAGAAAATGAGAAAGAGTTTAAGAAAATTTGAGAAACCATTTTCATGGTTTAAACAGTCTAGTTCTGCCCATGGCAGTGGAATTTTCTCTGGGAGATCTCTTTCAATAGCAGGACTATTGGCAATACTGGAAAGCATGAATCAGAAATACTGGCAACAGTAGATTTAAAATGGAGGAGTTAATTGTGTTGTTCTAGTAATTAAAATGATACATCTAAGTTGCAATTACACTGGTATTTCATGATGAGGTAAAATCTGCTTTGGACTCGATAAGAATTTCAATGATAAGGAAGACAAATCAAAGGACTACAAAAAAATAAAATAAATCCTTGTTTTTATCCAAAAGGCACATGAGGGTACAGTCTGTAAATGTCATGACAAGTGACTTGAGAAGCAATAATAACTAGCAAAGGGGTGGGAAAGTGGGTAAATTTCAAATATGAGTCATCAAAATTAGCTTCCTATCAGCTAGAAATAACTGGTTTGACATTCAATGGAGGAGGGCAAAATCACAGGGTATGGGCAGAAATTGTATAACATCCTGCTCCTCTACTGGAATGTGGAACAGTTCTGTACTTAGGGGAAATATTAGTATTATTAAATCCTATTGCTATAGAATAGAATATAAAAACACATAAAACATTTCAAGACATTGGTCATAATAATTTCATGAGTTTTCCAAAAATTCCTTTAAAAAGTTTTAGACCTATGAATTCTAGATCCAGAAAAAAAAAAAACAACAATCCCCCACATAGCTGACCTTTGAGATCATCATCATTTTGTGAGCACTCAGAAGCAAGCTCTTCTACCTCCTCCCACGCTACAACATCAGCAAGGTTAGCTCCATGCTTCTGTTGGCAGCTACAGGAGCAACAATTCTTAATTCATACAAATATAAGGAAATACTACATAGATTTTGGAAGGACACAGAAAAAACTATCAGGCTCTTCAAAATCCTTTATCTTCTGGATGACTACATGAATTGTATTAGAGTTATCATATTTTCCACCTCAAGAAGACTTCGTGGTTATTATGCCTGCCATGCCTCCTGTTAATAAAAATGAATTTCATCCATTCTTTCAGCACATGTTCATTCAGCATGTGTTCACTGAGCATCTACTATGTTACAGACAGTATTTTAAGTACTAGGGATACAGCAGTACTAAAGATATTGACTCTGCCCTCATGTCTCCGGGCGGGAAAGACGGAGAGTATGCAATAAACAAATCCATACATAAATGCCAAGTGTCAGTTAAGAGGATAGAGAATAAATGGAAGTAATCTAACCATAATGTTATTAAAAAAAAAAAAAAACCATTTATCAGGTGTCAGGCAGGTGGGGGGATGGGTTTATATATATACATTATAAGTGCACTGTGCATTGTCGGGAGCATGGACATGCTTGAAGCTCTGACTCGAGGGGGCAGGGAAGGCAAGAGCAATGTATGTAACCTTAACATTTGTACCCCCTTATTATGCTGAAATAATAATAAAGGAATAAATGGGACTATGATAGGACAGCAGTCCCCAATCTTTTTGGCATCAGGGACTGGTTTCCTAGAAGACAATTTTTCCACGGACGGGGGTGTGGGCGGTGATGCGAGCCATGGGGAGCGGCTGTTAATTGCAGATGAAGCCTCACTTGCTTGCCCGCCACTCACCTCCTGCTGCACGGCCTGGTTCCTAAGCTTCATGGAAAACAAATTTTTCCATGGAAGGGGCTTGGGGAGTGGAAAAGGGTAGCAGACCTCAGGCAGTGACGCATGCCCGGTTCCTAGCAGGCCATGGACCAGACAGGGCAGGAGGGGTGGGGACTGCAGCGATAAGGGATGTGGTTGGATTAAGGTGATCAGGGAAGACCACCTGCAAAGGTAAAGTCTAAGTAGACACATGAGCAAAGTGATGGGGGGAGCCGTGCAGATGTGGGAGGGGAAAGTGCCACCAGCAAAGGGGAGAGTAAGTGCAAGGGCCCTGGGGTGGGAGCAGACTTGGTGAGTTTGCAGAAGACAGTGTGGCCAGCGCTCAGTAAGCAAGCAGAAGAAGGGAGAAGGTGGCTTCAGAGATAATTATGGACCACATCATAGCCCAACAGGTCATAATAAGGACTGCTTTATGTCATTCTGAGTCACAAAGGGCAGCCAGTATAGCGTTTTGATTAGCGGATTGGAATGAGCCTTTTAAAAGGATCACCCTGTAGAGGACACACTGGGTGGCAGTGGCAGGGGGTTATGTGAAAAGTGGAAGCTGCAAAACTGGCTAAGGGACCCTACAGTTCAAGTGGGAGCCGGTGGCTGCTTGGATTAGAACGCCAGCAGCGAGCAGAGCAGAACATGTCATTGAATTCAGAATATATTTTGAGGTTACAGCTGCCAGAATTTGCTGATGAACTGGGTGCAGATTGTGAGAGAAAGAGAAAGTTGTGGAGGATTCCAAGGTGTTTAGCCTGAGCAGGGGAAAATCTGATAATACAGTGGCTTTGGAACATTTTGAAAGTGGTGACATCTTTCTCGAATTCATTCTTATATGGAACTCTAATGTATAATACAGATTTAAAACAGAGATGTTCTGGGATGGAGAGGGTATGTAGAACTCTGTGCATTTATAATCTCCCCCTTGGGACACATTTGCAAGAATTAACTGCTGAATTTCGCACTGGCTGCAAACTTCAACAAAACCCTGGAGATCCTCCATGACATGGGAGCCCTGGACAGTCTGACCTGTCACGCAGCCTTCACACAGCCATGTTATAGACATGAGCCATTTATTTTCTTTCTGTCCAAAGGCCTCAGAAGATGCAGGAAAGGCTGAGATCTAGAGAAGTTGGTCTTTGATAACTGGCACAAATACATTTGTAACTGCACTTAGTAGAGATCTGAAGGACTCCTTTATTTTACAGAATCACAGACTTCCAGTTAAACCACTACAATCACCAATACTAACATCCCCTTTTCAAAACATAACCATGATACTGTCCAGCCTATTCTTAAAATACTTCCTTCCTAACCTCTTGAGGAAGCTCCTCCCCCCTTTATTTAGTCTGATGATGGTTTTTAGGCATGCAGTCCCAAAGTTTATATCTATTACATTAGCTGGATTTCCCTAGAAAATATTTCCTTACAAAATGTATCTAACCCTTCTGCCACATCTAATTCATTCAATGAGTTCTCTTTGAGCACCAATTGTGTGCCTGGCACCGTCCTAGGTACTTGGTATTTACTAATGAGCAAGCCAAAGACCTTGTCACATAAATTAAAATCAGTTGTACTTCCACAGTTTCATCCACCAGTAGGCCAACCAAGAGGGTTAGATTTCTTTATTGCCTTGGGGAAAATGTTAGGGACATGTTGAAGAAGCATTTCCAACATACCTTTTATAAATTAAGAAATATTAACAGAAATTTTATAACAGGTGAACATGCAAATGAAAGCACAGCTCCTTAAGACCTTTATAAATCTGTTTTTGTTCATTCAGAATTTAAGGCTTTGGCTTTGTTTTAAAATCAACCGATGAAATAATACCTCTGAAAATTAAAGAGTCAAGAGTTTATGTTGCGTGCATTTGTATATTGATTCAACTCAGTAACACACAGGAAAGGAGGAAGAGTTGGCCAAGGGTTTAAGTCCAAAAGAGAACTTATTTTGTGAGTACTATGTAAACATCCTTTAATAAAGTATGACAGTATTATTCAGATCTTTATGACCACCCTTACTTGACTTTCTCATTTGGCTTCTTTCTATGTTTATTTTTAATGTCATTAAAATGTTACAAGGAAACTCTGTACAATTAATTGGAAGCAAGTGAAGTGAATCCATCAGATAATTGATGCCACCAAGAAGAGGATTTAAATACTTGACTACTCTTGGTACTAAAGAAATGTAAATAATGAAACAAAATTAAATGCAGTACACTTTTCTACATGCAGCATAAATATTTATGTGCCAATCAAGTGTTCTCACAGCAATAGTCCTGAGGGGAAATTCTTTCTATGTCTTACACATGTCTTAACACATTTGTATTCAACCTGGAGCATAGACACACATGAGATATTCTGTTTGGGCACAGCCCTCTCTGCTTCTTGCCAAAGAGCCTTCATTTCTGGGAATACTCATGATTAATAATATCTCTATAATGACACAGGTTAACTGAGGATAATGGCCTTCCTTAACACAAATACACACAGTGACACATACATGCTAATGGTGAGAAGCAGCAACAGATAACAAATATAGTATTCATTTTAAATGCAATTTTGAATGCACAAAGGAACCCGTGAATCTCAGCAATCTCTATAGACCCAGACCTTTCTTCCCCAGTGGTTAGTTATGGATATGTAGCCAAGTGGAAGCAAATCACCAAGAATGGACTGTTTTTTATTGTGGTCTGCTCTATGGGCAGTTAAATGGAATGAAATTTGTTTTGAGAGATTTGAGAGATAGCATAGCATACTGGTTAGTAGCGGACACTTTGGTCTAGCCATTCTATTTTATTTTTTAAATTGATACATATCTTACATATTTGTGGGGTACATGTGATATTTTGTTATATAGAGTATGTGTCATTTCTATGTCCTGGAAACATTTCAAATCCTCCCTTCCAGCTGCTTTGAAACATACCAGACCTTGTTGCTAACTATAGTCATCTCACTCTGCTATGGAACGTTAGAAATTATACCTTCCATCTAACTCTATGTTTGCACCCATTAACCAACCTCTCTTCATCCTCTCCTCCCACTCACACCCCCTCTGTAGACTCTAGTATCTATCATTCATCTCTCTACCTCCATGAGATCAACTTTTTAGCTCACACTTATGAGTGAGAAAATGCAACACTTGTCTCTACGCCTGGCTTGTTTCACGCAACATAATGACCTCTAGTTCCATCTATATTGGTGCAAATGACAGGATTTCATTCTTTTTCGTGACCAAACAGTATTCTATTGTGTATGTGTGATATATCACATTTTTTATCCATTTGTCTGTTAATGGACACTCAAGTTGACTCTATCTTTATTATTATGAATAGGGCTGCAATAAACATGAGAGTGTAAGTATCTTTTTGATACACTGATTTCTTTTTCTTTGGATAAAAAGAAAAAAGAGTAATGAGATTGCTAGATCATAGGGTAGTTCTAGTTTTAGTTTTTTGAGAAATCTCTAAACTGTTTTCACAATGACTATACTAATTTACATTCCCACCAACAGTGTACAACTTTCCCTTTTCATCACATCCTTGCCACCAGGTATTCTATTTTATATTCCAACTCTGACATTTATGACATTTTTGCAAGATGCTCAACCCCTCTGTGCCTCAGGTCTTTTTACCTACAAAATTGTCGAAATGGCATCTACTTTATAAGTTTCCTGTGAAAATAAAATAAAACAACAGATTTAATGTACCTTAGGTGTTTTTTATGCCTTATTTAGGTTGAAGTCCACCAATTAGAGGCTGCCTTTTTACAAATTCTATATTTCATTAAGCATACTATAGTATAACTATGTATAGTATAACTATGTTATACTATAGTATAACATAACTAACTCTCAGCAGTATCATCCCAAAACACAGCCATTTTCCCTATCTTTACCTGACTTGTTCAGTCTACTTTTTCTAGGTGGGGCTTATATATCTATAATCACAATCTTTACCCATCTCAGTTTCATGTTTCTGAAAAGACTTCTTCTCTTGTGTTGAATCTCAATAAACATATTCTCTTTCCAAAAACGTTATGACTACTCTTATGACAAACTCAGAAAATCTTGCCTGCTGTATTAAGAAAACATGAAACAGGTTACCCAATACTTGCAGAAAGCAGCAAGTTCTGTCACTTACTAGCCTTATATCCTCTTGATAACCTTTAGTTTCTTGATATGAAAAATGAGGATAGTGGCCCTAAATTTCTGGACTGTAGTGAGGTTTAGAGATAATATAAATCAAGTGCCAAGCATAGCCTCTAACAGATAATAGGCAGACATAAAAGGAAACTATAATTACTATTATTCATCACTTGAAACAATAATTCAATGGAACTCCTCAAATGCCATACTGAGGGGCAAGTGGAATTTGCATGATTTCTACTTTGAATATCTCCACCAGCATGATGGTGGGCAGTTGATGCATTTTTATCTCACATTCAACCAACAATTTTGTCTAGTAGTTATTAAGAGCCTCATTTAATGATGAGTTAGGTAAAGCTCAAAGAGATTAATTTGGGCAAGGTAAGACTGGCACATAATGGAACAAAGAGTTGGACTCAGGACTATGATTTCAGATTCTCAATTATTTCTGTATTCTACATATCTTTTGAATGTATCTTCTTTTTAATTATTTGTGGGTTACCTTCAGATAATTAAATTAACCCACAGATAATTAAAACCAAATATATAGTTTAAGTTTTATCTCATTACATCCTTACTGAACTATCACAATGGACTCCTAGCTATTCTCCTTGTTTTTACCTTTTTCTTCCCAGGAATCCATCTGACATTCTGTATCCAGAGACATTCTGGAAAGCCCTTTTTGATGATGTCTCTTCTGCTCAAATGTCTTCTCCAGCTGCCTCTTGTCTACTGAATCAAGTACAGATTTCACAGCACGCACTCATGTCTCTAATCATACCTTTTAAGATAAGCATCTACTATATTCACTGAAGTTTTGAGTTCGATGAGTCCAGCTTGTATACTGGACTGTCTTTGATTCTTTGAACATACCCCCCAACACTTTAATGATTCTGCTCAAGCTGTGGACTCTATCAGCATTGCTCCTTCCTACTTCTTCCGCATGCCCAAATCCTACCTACCCTGCAAGATCCAGCTCAAACGTTACATCTCCATTACATCGTGGAGGCTTTCTCAATCCCTAGCTAAGAGTGGCCTTCCTTTTCTTTAACTCCAAACCCATTTGGGGTTAATATTCTTCTGTTATATGTTGTGCCCTCTCTGCTATGCATCTCATTTAATTTTCTTTTATACTACTACTAATAATTATATTCTTGAGGTTATGATTTCCTAAAGGTCAGATACATAATATTCTTCTTTATATCTCTTGCAGAGTTCATAAATATGTGTCAAATATATTAATAAAATATACCAACAAAAAATACAAATGGAATTCTAGATTTAAAATATATATTAATAAATCTCCATGCAAAATTTATGCTATAGAAAGTAAAATTCTAGAATATTTGTTTCTATTATATATAAGTTATTATACAGCTATACAACTAACTTGTATACTTTAAAACAAAATATGCTAGTTGAATGCTTTTAAGATTAAATCGCTGGTCAGTATTTTAGGATATTTTGTTAGGAACTAACTCACAAATGCTATTAGTAATAATATATGTTCCCAAGAATTTGAACATAATGAAATGAAGGTTGGCAGTTCACTAAAGCATGCTGATTTTGCATAAAAACCAAACAGATTCTTCTAATCCTGCTGAAGTTTTACTTTGAATACATTGATAGTGTTTTTAAAAGCAATTAAGAAGTTTGCTTTCTTAAATAGTTTGGGAATAATATTTAGTCCCAATCACTATTAAGTTATATAGAAATCATCCTTACAACTAAATGTACATACTTAGGAACTACCTAGGTGGCCTAATTCTAGATATTATTGATGTGTATAATATTAAAATAAAAATATTTAAACAATTAAATATATTTAATATTTAAATAATTTAAAAATATTTAATATCAAATATTTTATAATTGAGGCTATCTTATCTCTCAGTTATTCTAGCATAACATATTTTAATCCAAAACATTAAAATATTACTAAAGCATTAAGTCTGGGTTTTACACTAAAAGGCTCCTCTTTTGCTTAAAATATCTCTCCTCTAGAAATCTATGCATCTCTCCCTTATTTTATTCAAGCAACTACTCAAAAATCATTTCAAAGAGGAAGTTGGTGACTATCTTAAAATAGCCCATATCACCTTCTATCCTTTTATTCTTCCTCATTGTACTTATCATTAACCTAAATTATGGTATATATTTGCTTATTTTATGCCTCCATTAAAATATATGAATTTAACATGAAATATATGGTTGGTATCAAGTAATTATTTGATGAGCGAATCACCTTAGTTTTGTAGCTGTTTCCTTCCTATAAAGATTTATTGCTGTTTTAGTTTTTTATAGCATGAACTTCTTTATCAGTTTCAATTACAAGTTTATACCAAGGACCTATTTATAGCTGGTTTGCAATTATTTTTTAAATATACATACAGCTAAAAGACAAAGAGCTACTTAGTATATAAGTTTCTTGAAGGAAGAAGTTGTGTCTCATGTTGATTTAATATAACACTCAGTCTTGATGTTCAACAAAGGGAATTCTTGGTACTAGAACTATCCCAAGGAGGGATAGTTATGACATATCTTAATAGAAGACTCCTCTTCACAGAAAGACTCTCCCAACATACCTTTGGATCACTGTCAACTTATATTAAAATATTTCAAAAATCTAGTGTAAGGGATAAGAAAGAACTAGTAATAAAACTATTAGTACAATTTTTGGTACAATAAATTGCTAGTGTGAGTTTCACTTAATGGAACTGCAAATGAAAATAGGTCACAGTTATTAAAATCAGAGTCATGACAATGTAATGATAGATGTTGCAGTGGCTTATAATATTTAAAAGAAGTCTGTGTATTTGGAAATTAAATACTTAACAAAGCATGCATACATTTTAGTATTGACTGTTTTAGTTTGTTCTAGCTGCTATAACAAAAAACCACAAACTGGGTGGCTTATAAACAACAGAAATTTAATTCTCATTGTTCTGGAGGCTAGTGAGTCCAAGATTAAGGTATCAGCAGATTCAGTGTCTGGGAGAGGGCCCACTTCCTGGCTCACAGACACCCTCTTGCTGGGTCCAAATGTGGTAGAAGGGACAACTGAGCTCCCCTGGGCCTCTTTTATGAGGGAACCAATCCTGTTCATGAGAACTCTGCCCTCGTGACTCAATCACCTCCTAGAGGTCCCATCTCCTAGTGCCATTACCTGGAATGGTAGGATCTCAACATACAAATTTGGGAGCAGAATAAACATTTAGACCATAGCAATCTGTCCCTGTACCCCCCAAATTCATATCCTTCCCACCTGCAAAATACATTCATTGTATCCCAATAATCCCGTAAGTCTTTACTCATTCGAGCAGCAACTCAAATTTTAAAGTCTAGAGTCTTTTCTAAATATTGTGAAAATAAGCAATTCATAGTCGAAGCTATTGGAATTTTAAGTCATTTTGAGCCTTAAAGAAATGTACTCTGGAGCCTGAGTCATGTGACAGGGAACTGTAACCTAGGCGTCTATAACCTTTGCTTCTCCCATTGTAGATTAGCCTTTTTCCTTACCTACATTGTTTTGTAAAATGTTGTAAATGGATTAAAGGGTGCCAGGGAAGACCCTTTCCCTCTTCACCATTGATCTTATAGATTAATGAAATTAACTTCCCCCTTACTTCGCCAGCATAAAGACGTCATGACTAATACATTGTCTAAGGTAAAGTGTTAAATATACTCTTTTCAATTTGAAAGGAAATAGAAACAAGCTGTAAAGAAAACAAAACAAGTTGTATGGAAAAGAAAACAATCTGTAACTAATTAAATTGTTGCAACTCATGAACCAGCCTTGTAGAGAAAAATGCTATAATCCTACTAAATTCCTTTGTTTTCTGCTTATATAAGCAAGACCTTAACTTTTAACTTCAGGGCACTGACTCCATTACTCTGGATTCTGTGCTTTCTAGATGGCCATTCTCAGCTTTTCATCTGAATGAACTGTTTAAAACTGAATTATTCCAGGTTGACATGATCATCTCAATCACATACGGGGAAACTCGAGGTTAAATTCATCCTGAGCAAACTGCTCTCTAGCTGTGTGCCTGTGTGTTATGTGCTCCCCAAATGCAATGGCAAGACAGGCACAGGATAGACATTCCCATTCCAAAGGGAGAAATGGGAGAGAAGAAAGGGGTAAAGTCTTAAAATCAACAAAGGAAACAAAATCTTCACTCTTGAAAATATAACCTTTGGCTCAATGCTCTGCCCTCCGGACCCACTGGTATAGGGGGTCCTATTTCCAGACACACTGGGGTGGCAGCTCTGTCCCCATGACTTTGGTCACCCCCACCCTGGTGGCAGCTGTGTGCCCCAGTCATGTACCCTTGGCTCCCCACGCCAGAATCACTCACTTATGTCTGTATTGGCCTGGGAGCCCTGGGTACCGTGACAACCACATGGCTCCACTGAGCACTGCCTTATGGAGGCTCTTTACAGTGGCCTAGCCCCATGACGGTTCTATGCCTGGGCACCACAGTTCTCTGGGGTATCCTTTGAAATCCAGATGGAGGCAGCCAAACCCCCGTAGGTTTCCTGGGCACGTTGCAATCTGTACCAAGTCTCACCAGAAACACACCTAGGGCAGGGGAAAGCACAACTACAGAGTGTGGGGAGCAGAGCCCATGGTGGAAGTCTGAGCCAGGTGACCCCATCCTGCTCCCACAGGCCCTGCAACTCTGGGCCTGTGATTCTCATCACAGGGCAGCCCTGATGACATCCAAAGTGCCCTCGAGGTGATTTTCCATTGTCTTGGACAATCAGTCTTGACCTCCATTTAGATGGCTGACTAATCTCTCCATTGGGGAGAGAGTCTTGGGGAATAATAGCACCTGAATTATCCTGAGTTAGCCAATCCACACTAATCGCTATCAGACTGTCACTTGGCCACACCTTTGCTCTCTTCCTAACAGGCTCCCATTTTCCCCAATATGGATAAGTGGGGAACATTCTAAATGTTTATGTTATGCTTCCCTATTGGTTAACAGTTTCATCTTTAAATGATTTCTCTCTTCTCAAATTTTACTACAGGCAGTCAAGAGAAGCCAAGCCACACCTTGAATTTTGCATAAGTATTTCCTCAGCCAAACATCCAATTTTAGTGCTCAAATTCTACCTTCCACAAAATACATCCAATTTTATTGCTCAAATTCTACCTTCTGCAAAATATTAGAATGTGAACACAAGTCAGCTAATTTCTTTGCCACTTTGTAATAAGGACGGCCTTTCCTCTACTGTGTAATAACACGTTCCTCATTTCTGTCTAAGCCCTCACCAGAATCGCTGTTAACAAGTGGTTCACAGCAAGGTAGGCTTTTTCTAGCATGCACCTCAAACCTCTTGCAGCCTCTACCCATTACCCAGTTCCAAAGCTGCTTCCTGATTTTATGTGTTTGTTACAATAGCGCTCCCACTTCCTGATACCAGTTTTCTGTCTGTGCCTGTTTGGGCTCCTAAAACAAAATACCATAAACTAGGTGGTTTATAAACAAAAGAAATTCATTTATCGCAGTTCTAGAGGCTGGAAAGTCCAAATCCAGGCACCAGCAGATTCAGTGTCTGGCGAGGGCTCACTTTCTGGCACTGGCTGGGTCCTCACATGGTAGAAGGGGTAACAAAGAGGTCCTCTTTCATAAGCGCACTAATTCCACTCATGAGGACCTTGACCTCATGACCTAATCACCTTCCAAAGCCCCCATATCTCCAAATACCATCGCCTTGAAAGTTTAAGATTTCAACATAAAAATTTTGCAAGAGACACAAACATTCAGGCCATTGCACTGACCAATAATCAAATAATTAAGTTTTTAATACTAATTTAACTTTATATTAGTGTTCATGCACCATTTATTTTTTCACTCAGCAAACAGTCACATAATATATGTTCTTGGTCTTTTGATATATCAACAAATGAAACAACCAAAAACCTTACCCCCTTGTAGTTTACAAAGAATGCTCTTGTGAAGTCAGATAGACAATACATGAGTAAAATATGTACAGCATTTCAGATACTGATAATTCCTATGGAGGAAAAAACTAAGCAAGTAAGCTTATAATAATGAACCAGGTGGCAGCATTAAAATATTTAATAATGTGGTCAAGGACACTCTCACTAAGAAGCTGACATTTTAACCATGCCATAATGAAGGGAAGCAGTAAAAATGCAGATGGTGGGGAAAGGTTATCTTAGGCAGAGGCAACCCCTTGCCCAGCGACCCTAAAGCATCAGTATGATTAGTACATTTAAGAAATAGGGGCTGGGCTTGGTGGCTCAATCCTGTAATCATAGCACTCTGGGAGGCCAAGGTGGGAGGATGGCTTGAGCTCAGGAGTTTGAGACCAGCCTGAGCAAGAATGAGACCCTATCTCCACTAAAAAAAATAGAAAAAGTAGCTGGACATTGTGGTGCCCACCTATAGCCCCAGCTACTTGGGAGGCTATGGCAGGAGGATTGCTTGTACCCAGGAGTTTGAGGCTACTTTTAGTTACAATGATACCACTGCACTCTACCCAGGGCAACAGAGTGAGACTCTGTCTCAAAAAAAAAAAAAAAAAAAAAAAAAAAAAAAAAAGAAAAAAAAAGAAAAGACAGAAAAGGCAGACCTATATACAAGACAACTTCATTATTTTTAATTCCCTTAAAAGATAATAGATTTCAAAATTATGTTGTAACAACATATTGTGGGGTTTATATACTATGGAATATACAACATCAGAAAAAGTAAAATATATGCCAGGAGTAGCCCAGGTAATGTGAAAAAGAAACTGGAAGTATACAGCACATAAACTTCTTATACCATATGAAGCGGTATAATATTATTTGACAGTAAATTGCAATAGTTTAAAGATGGATATTATAAATCATAAGGTGGCACTTTAAAATTTTAAAAGGCGTTGTAGCTAAAAAAAAAATAGAGATAAAGTGGAAAAAAATCTAAATAATCAATTAATCCAAAAGAAGGAAGAAAAGAGGGGGAAAACAGATGAAACAAATATAAAGCAATAAGAAAAATAGATTTAAATCCAATCTTTCAGCAAACCAGTGATAGAAGAGAACTTTGTCAACTTGATTCTACAGCCAATACATTCAATGGCAGGAGAATGAATGCATTCTCCTAAGACTGGGAACAAAACAAGAATGTGTGCTCTCATCACTCCTATTCATATTGGAGGTCTTAGCTAGGGCAATGAAGCAAGAAAAAGAAATAAAAACATACAGAATAGCAAGGAATAAACTGCCTTTACTAACGCATTATAAACCAAAATCTGAGAATCTACCATAAGAGACTAAAATTTATGTTTACAAAGATCACAGGATGGAAGGTCACATATAAAAAAAATCAAACTATTTTCATATACTAGCATTGAATCAATGGATATTGAAATTATAAGAGCAGTACCATATTTAATAGCATTAAAACCATGATAAACATTTATCAAACAACAACATACATATGGGACCTGTTAGAGTGGTTGTTATCAACAAAACAAGATAACACATGTTAGTGAGATTGTGGAGAAAACAGAACCCTTGTACACTGTTGATGAGGATGTAAATTGGTGCAGCCAATATGAAAAATGGAGTTTCCCCAAAAAGATTAAAAATAGAATTACCATTTAATCTAGCAATCTCACTTCTGGAAATATAGCCAAAGGAATGGAAGTCAGGATCTTGAAGAGATATTTGCATCCCATGTTCATTGCAGCATTACTCATTATAGCTAAGATATGGAAACAAGTGCCCATCAGTAGATGAATGGATAATGTGGTATATACATACAATGGAATATTACTCAGTTTTTTAAAAGAAGGAAATCCTGACATTTGTGTCAACACGGATGAACTTGAAGTACACTATGCTAAGTGAAATAAGCTAGACACAGAAAGACAAATACCGAACGATACCACTTTTAAGAGGAATCTAAAATAGTCAAAGTCAGAATCAGAGAGTAGGAATAGTGGCTACCAGAGGATACGGAAAAGAAAAAAAATGGGAAGGGGTCTGTCAAAGGGTACAAAGTTTCATTTATGCAAGACGAATAACTTCTGTAGATCTACTGTATACCATACGGTATAAAGTTAACAATATATTGTATATTAAAAAAAAGTCTAAGAGGGTAGATATTATGTTAAGTACTCTTATCACAAAAGAAAACATTTAAAAAATTATTATAAATAAATAAATGAAGGGGGTAGAAGAAAACTTTTGGAGATGATGGGTAAATGTATGGCCCCAACTGTGGTACTGACCTCACAGTTGTATACTTATCTCCAAACTCATCAGGTTGTATGCCTTAAATATGTAAAGCTTTTTGTATGTCAATCATACCTCCAAGTGGTTAAAATTAAATCAAAAAGTAAAATGGGTTGTGCTAATAGGAAACACAGTAGAGAAAAAGAGAATTTGTATATGATTACAAATATGGAAGCCATAAATGACAACTAAACTAACTATATTGTAGTATATTTAATGTCTAGAGCTGATACCAGGAAGGACACACTGATTATTACATGTTGCATCTCCCGGGGTTGCCACGGACAACATATTATTGGGCTACATGGGTTCCTATGAGTGCAGTTATTGGCTAGACAAACCTCCAACAAAAACGAATTATATATAAGAAAAGAAGAAGAGTTGATTTACTTCTGTAACAAATATCTTAGTAGGGGCTGGGCATGGTGGCTCATGTCTGTAATCCTAGCACTCTGGGAGGCCGAGGCGGGCGGATTGCTCCAGGTCAGGAGTTCGAAACCAGCCTGAGCAAGACCCCGTCTCTACTAAAAGTAGAAAGAAATTAATTGACCAACTAAAAATATATATACAAAACAATTAGCCGGGCATGGTGGCACATGCCTGTAGTCCCAGCTCCTCGGGAGGCTGAGGCAGGAGGATCACTTGAGCCCAGGAGTCTGAGGTTGCTGTGAGCTAGGCTGACGCCATGGCACTCACTCTAGCCTGGGCAACAAAGTGAGACTCTGTCTCAAAAAAAAAAAAAAAAAAGAAAGAAAGAAAGAAAAAAAGAAAGAAAGAAAAAATATCTTAGACAATCTCATGTATATTTTGTTTGCCATTTTTTCATGTTAAGACTCTCTTTGACTAGGACCTTCCTAAGATGATTATATATAAACATCCTGGCATATTATTAACATTCATCTGTCCTTTCCACTGTCCACAAGACAGTGCCTGTGTCACTCATCTGCCAACTACAGGCAGCAAGGCTCAGGGAGAGTCTTATTCCACTTGAGAAAAGGAAAGGAAAGGGAACAGTGCAGAGGGCTTTGGTTTGAAACATAGGTACTAGCTCAGCCACAGTAAGATAAAGTACCAAGCATACTCCTGAAGCCCCTGAGCCCAGGTATTTATTCCTGGATGGCATTTCTGGACCCACACTGGGCCAGGAAGAAACATGCTGCCCTGAATGGAAGGACCCAGTCCTGGCAGGATTCACCACCTGCTGATGAAAGAACCCTTTAGGCTTTGAATAAACATCAGAAGTAGCCAGGCAACAGTTACCAGTGGCTTTGGATGAGAATGGGATGCCTTCAGGTGTGACCTGGTGCTGGTGGCCATGAGGAAGTGTCCACATCATTCCTCCCCCAACTCCAGCAGCTCAGCACAGAGAGTGAGGGAAGAGATTGACAGAATTTGCCTGATAATCCAGGGAATTCTCCTGTATCTTACCCAAGTCCATCAAGGCACTACCACCAGGAGTCTGCAAGAATTACAGCATTACTAGGCTTGGGGCATGCCCAGTGCCGACATAGCTGCAGTGACCAAAGATTTAGATCACAATACTCGATTCCCTTTGGGTAGCTGGAAAGCCCTCTCAAGAAGGATGGGTTCGAACAAGCCCAGACTGTGAAGATTAAAATAAATACCTAACTCTTCAATGCCCAGACAATGGCAAATATCCATAGGCATCAAGAACATCCAGGAAGACATACTTCAGCAAACAAACTAAATAAGGTACCAGTGACCAATCCTGAAGCAATGGAGATAGGTAGCTTTTCAAAATAGCCATCCTTAAGAAGAAGTTCAGTGAAGTTCAAGGCAACACAGAGAAGGAATTCAGACACTGATCAGGGAAATTTAATGAAGACATTGAAATAATAAAACAAATCAAGCAGAAATTCTAGAGCGTAAGAATTCAACTGACAAACTGAGAAATGCATCAGAGTCTCTCAACAGCAGAACTGACCAAGCAGAAGAAAGGATCAGCAAGCTTGAAGACAGGCTATTTGAATATACACAGTCAGAAAAGAAAAAAGAAAAAAAAGGATAAATAACCCTAGAATATTATATCCTGCAAAAATATCCTCCAAACATGAAGAAGAAATAAAGACAAACAAAAGCTGAGGGATTTCACCAACACCAGACATATCCTACAATAAATGCTAAAAGGAGTACTCCAATTTGAAAGAAATGGACTTTAATGAACAATAAGAAATCATCCTAAGGCATACAGCTCGCTGCTTGTATATTGGTAACAGTAAGTACACAAATATAGAGCACTCTATTGCTATAATTGTTCTGTATAAACAACTTATATCTTGAGTAAGAAGACTAAAATACAAATCTATAAAAAATAACTTTTTGAGAGATAGATAGTATAAATAGATATGGATGGAAAAAACAAAAAGTTAAAAAGCAGGGGGGATGATATTAAATGGTAGAATTTTTTTATATTTCTCTTTACTTGTTTGCAAGCAGAGTTATCTTCTGTTTAAAATAATTGGTTATAAAATGTTTTTTGCAAGCCTAATGGTAGCCTCAAACTAAAAAACCTACAAGAGCTACACAAAAAATAAAAGGCAAGAAATTAAAACATACTACCAGAGAATGTCACACAAAGGAATACAGGAAGGTATTAATAAAGAACCTCAAAACAACCAAATAACAACATGTCAGTAATAAGTCCTTACCTATGAATAACAACACTGAATGTGAATGGGCTGAACTGTCCAATCAAAAGACAGAGTGACTGGATAAAAAGAAAACAAGACTCAACAATGTGTTGTCTGCAAGAAACATACTTCACTTATAAAGACACACAGACTGAAAATAAAGGGATGGAAAAAGATACCCCATGCAAATGGAAACCAAAAAAGAGCAGGAATAGGTATACTTCTATCAGATAAAATAGATATCAAGAAAAAAACAATAACAAGAGACAAAGAAGGTCATTAATAATAATAAAGGGGTCGATTCAGTATGAAAATATAATAATTCTAAATATATATATGCACCCAACATGGGAGCACCCAGATATATAAAGCAAATATTATCAGAGCTAAATAGAAAGATAAACTCCAATACAATAATCACTGGAGACCTTAACATTCCACTTTCACCACTGGACAGATCATCCAGACAGAAAATCAACAATGAAACATTGACCCTAATCTACACTATATACCAAATGAAACTAATACATATTTACAGAATGTTTCATTCAATAGCTACAGAATATATGTTTTTCTCCTCAGCTCATGGATCATTCTCAAAAATAGACCATATGTTAGGCCACAAAACAAGTTCTGAAAATTTCAAAAAAATTGAAATCCTGCCAAGTATTTTCTTTGACCACAATAGAATAAAACTAGAAATTAATAACAAAAGGAACACTGGAAAATATACAAGCATATGAAAATTAAACAATATGCTCCTGAATGACCAATGGGGTAATGAAGAGATTAAGAAGAAAATTAAAAACTCTCAAAGAAAACACAACATATCAAAACTCATGGGATACATCAAAAGCAGTAAAAAGAAGAAAGTTCATAGCAATAAGTGTCTATATCAAAAAAGTAGAAAAGCTTCAAATAAAAAACCTAATGATGTATCTCAAAGATCTAGAACACCAAGAGCAAATGAAACCCAAAATTAGTAGGAAAAAAAAAAAAAGAAATAATAAAAATCAAAGCAAAAATAAATGAAATTGAAACAAAAAATACAAAAGATCAATGAAACAAAAAGTTCATTTTTGGAAGAGATAAAAAAAATAGACACACCTTTAGCCAGAATAACCAAAAGTAAAAAGAGAGATGACCCAAGTAAATAAAATCAGAGATGAAAAAGGAAACATTACTACTGATACTACAGAAATCCTAAGGATCATTAGAGATTACTATAAACAACTATATGCCAATAAATTGGAAAACCTAGAAGAAATGACCAAATTCCTAGACACATACAACCTACCAAGATTGAACCAGGAAGAAATAAAAAATCTAAATAAACCAGTAACAAGTAACAAGATAGAAGCAGTAATAAAAGGTCTCCCATCAAAGAAAAGCCCAGGACCTGATAGCTTTACTGCTGAATTTTATCAAACAGTCAAAGAGCTAATACCAATCCTATTTAAACTATCCCAAAAAAATCAAGAGGGAGGGAATACTCCCAACCTCATTCTACAAGGCCTGTATCAACCTGATACCAAAACCAAAGACACCACAAAAAAAATAAAGCTATAGGCCAAAATCTCTGATGAACATAGATGCAAAAGTCCTCAAGAAAATACTAGCAAACTGAATTCAACAACACATTTAAAAGATTATTCATCATGATCAAGCGCAATTCATCCCAGGATTGTAAGAATGGTTTAACATATGCAAACCAATCAACGTGATTCATCATATCAACAGAACAAAGGACAAAAACTACATGATCATTTAAATTGATGCTGAAAAAACATTCAATAAAAGTCAACATCCCTTCATGATAAAAACTCTCAAAAAATTGGATATAGAAGGAATTTACCTCAACATGATAAACACCATATATGACAGGCCCACAGCTAGTATAATACTGAATGGAGAAAAACTGAAAGCCTTTCCTCTAAGACCTGGAACAAGACAAAGATGCCCACTTTCACCACTGTTATTCAATATAGTACTGGAAGGTCTAGTTAGAGCAATCAGACAAGAAATAAAGTGTATTCGAACTGGAAAGGAAGAAGTCAAATTATCTTTGTTTACAGACAATCTGATCTTATGTCTACAAAACCTAAAGAAACCACAAAAAATATAATTGATAAACAAATTCAGTAAAGTTTCACATTACAAAATTGACATACAAAAATCAGTGGCATTTCTAATACACCAACAGTAAACAATCTGAAAAAGAAAGAAAGTAATCCCATTTAAAATAGCTACACATATAATGAAATACCTAGGAATGAACTTAATCAAAGGAGTGAAACATCTCTATAATGAAAACTATAAAACATTAGTGAAAGAAATTGAAAAGGACACAAAAAATGGAAAGATAGTCCATGCTTATGGATTGGAAGAATGAATATTGTTAAAATGTCCATACTACCCAAAGCAATCAACAGATTCGATGTAATCCCCCTCAAAATACCAATGACATTCTTCACAGAAATAGAAAAAGTAATCCTAAAACATATATGGAAGAACAAAAGACTGAGAACAGCCAAAGCCATCATAAGCAAAAAGAGTAAGAAAAGAGGAATGACATTACCTGATTCAAATTATACTACAGAGCAGTAGTAATCCAAACAGCCTGGTACTGGCATAAAAACAGACACACAGACCAATGGAACAGAAGAGAACCCAGAAATAAATCCACCCATCTATAGTGAACTTATCTTTGTCCAAAGTGCCAAGAACATTCACTAGGGGAAGGACAGTCTCTTCCATAAATTGTGCTGGGAAAACTAGATATCCATATGCAAAAGAATAAAACTAGATTCTTATATCTCCCCAAATACAAAAAATCAAATCAAAATGGATTCAAAATTTAAATCTTGGCCAGGCGTGGTGGCTCACGCCTGTAATCCTAGCACTCTGGGAGGCCGAGACGAGAGGATCGCTCAAGGTCAGGAGTTCAAAACCATCCTGAGCAAGAGCGAGACCCCATTTCTACTAAAAATAGGAAGAAAATTAATTGGCCAACTAAAATATATAGAAAAATTAGGTGGGCATGGCGGTGCATGCCTGTAATCCCAGCTACTTGGGAGGCTGAGGCAGTAGGATCACCTGAGCCCAGCAGTTTGAGGTTGCTGTGAGCTAGGCTGATGCTATGGCACTATAGCCGGGCAACAGAGTGAGACTCTGTGTCAAAAAAAAAAAAAAAAATTTAAATCTAAGACCTGAAACTATGAACCGACTAAAAGAGAACATTGAGGAAATGCTTCAGGACATCAGTCTGGGCAAGAACTTCTTGAGTAATACCTCCAAAGCACAGGCAACCAAAACAAAATTTTTTGGATGATCAGGATCACATCAAGCTGAAAAGCTTCTGTACAACAAAGGAAATAATCATAAAGTGAAAAGACAACACACAGGATAGGGGGAAATATTTGCAAACTACCCATCTGAAAGGAGATTAATAACTAGATTATATAAAAGGAACTCTACTCAATAGGAAAAAATAAAATAATCCAATTAAAAATGGGCAAAAGATCTTAATAGACATTTCTCAAAAGAAGACATACAAATGGCCAACAGGTATAAGGAAAAAATGCTCAACACCATTAGTCATCAGAGAAATGCAAATCAAAACCGCAAGGAGATATCATCTCACTCCTATTAAAATGGCTTTTATCTAAAAGATAGGCAATAATGAGTTCTGGCAAGGATATAGAGAAAGAGGAACTCTCATACAGTCCTTTTGGAAATGTAAATCAGGACAACCCCTATGGAGAACAGGATGGAGGTTCCTTAAAAACCTAAAAGCAGAACTTCATATGACCCAGCAATCTCACTACTGGGTATATATCCAAAGGAGGAGAATTCATCATATTGAAAAGATATCTGCACTCTCATGTTTATTGCATCACTATTCACAATAGTCAAGATATGGAATCAATCTAAGTGTCTGTCAATGGATAAATGGATAAACTGTACACATACACAATGGAATATTATACAGCCACAAAAATGAATGAAATCCTACCATTTGCAAACAACATGGATGGAACTGGAGAACATTATGTTAGGTGAAATAAGCCAAGCACAGAAAGAAAAATCTTGCATGTTCTCATTCATGTATGGGAGCTAAATATTAATAACAATTGGTCTCGTGGAGACAGAGAGTAGAATGATGGTTACCAGTGGCTGGGAAATGTAGCAGAGTAGGGATATAAAGTGGGAATGGTTAATGGGTGTGAAAATATAGTCGGATAGTTAACAAATAATATTTAGCAACACAACAAAGTGACTATAAGCAACAAGTTAGGGCAGGCCTTTAACCCTTGCTAGGGAGGGGCAAAGACATAAAATGTAACCAAAATGTTTGTACCCTCATAACACCCTGAAATATGAAATAAATAAAATAGCTAAAAGAATGGAATTGGAGGCTGGGCGCAGTGGCTCACGCCTGTAATCCTAGCACTCTGGGAGGCCGAGGCAGGTGGATTGCTTGAGGTCAGGAGTTCGAAACCAGCCTAAGCAAGAGTGAGACCCCATCTCTACTATAAATAGAGAGAAATTAATTGGCCAACTAATATTTATAGAGAAAAAAAATTAGCCACGCCTGGTGGCGCATGCCCGTAGTCCCAGCCACTCATGAGACTGAGGCAGTAGGATCGCTTGAGCTCAGGAGTTTGAGGTTGCTGTGAGCTTGGCTGATGTCACAGGACTCACTCTAGCCTGGGCAACAAAGCAAGACTCTGTCTCAAAAAGAAAAAAAAAAAAGAATGGAATTGGAATCTTCCTAACACAAAGAAATGTTAAATGTCTGAGGTGACAGATAACCCAATTAAAACCTGATTTGATTAATTCACATTGTATGCCTGTATCAAAACAAATATATCCTATAAATATGTACAACTATTATGTGCCCGTAATAATTAAAAATAAATTTTTTTAAAATCACCTCAGAATCCCCCCAAAATAGATAGATAGATAGGAAATAAAGTTAGGTCAATTATTAATGCTATAATGGCCTCTGAATGTTCAAGTGAAAGGAAGAGTATAGCATGTCTCTCACTTTAAATCAAAAGCTAGAAGTGACTAAGCTGAGTGAGGAAGACATTTGAAAGCCAAGACAGGCAAAAGCTAGGCCTTTGTACCAGTTGGCCAAGTTGTAAACGCAAAAGAAAATTTCTTGAAGTAAATTAAAAGTGCTACTCCAATGAACACATGAATGATAAGAAAGGCAAACCTTGTTGCCGATATGGAGAAAGTTTTAGTGGTCTGGAAAGAAGATCAAACCAGCCCCAACATTCCCTTAAACCACAGCCTAATCCACAACAAGGCCCTATCTCTTTTTTAAATTCTCTCAAGGCAGACAAAGGTGAGGAAGCTGCAGAAGGAAAGCTTGAAGCTAGTAAAAGTTGGTTCTTGAGGTGCAAGGAAAGAATCCATTTCTATAACGAAAAGGTGAAGCAGCAGTTGCAGATACTGAAGCTACAGCAAGTCACCCTGAAGATCTAGTTACGATCACTGGTGAAGATCTAGCAATGATCATTGACGTAGAGCTAACTAAGTCTTATATTGACAAAAAGATGCCGTCTAGGATCTTCATAGCCAGCGAGAAGTCAATGCCTGGCTTCCAAGCTTCAAAGGACAGATTGACTTGCTTGTTGGAGCTAACACAGCTGGTGACTTGAAGTTGAAGCCAATGTTCATTTACCATTCTGAAAATTCCAGGGCCCGTAAGAGTTATCCTAAGTCTACTTCACCAGTGATCTATAAGCAGAACGACACAGCTTGGACGATGTTCCATCTGTTTATAGCATGGTTTAACTGAATATTTTAAGCCCACTGTTGAGACCTGCTGCTCATAAAAAAAAAAGATTCCTTTCAAAATATTACTGTTCATTGACAGTACACCTGGTCACCCACGAGCTCCGAAGAAGATGTACGAAGAGATCAGTGTTGCATTCATACCTGCTAACACAACACCATTGTGCAGCCCATGGGTCAAGGAGAGATTTTGACTTTCGAATCTTATTATTTAAAAAATATATTTCATAAGGCTACCGTAGAGGGTGATTCCACTAATGGGTACAAAGTAAATTGAAAGCCTTCTGGAAAGGATTCACCATTCTACATGCCATTAACAGTATTCATGATTCATGGAGGAGGAGCCCAAACATGAACATTAACAGGAGTTTGGAAGAAGTTGATTCTAATCCTCTTGGATGACTTCGAGGGGTTCAAGACTTTCATGGAGGAGCCCTGCAGAAGTGTTGGAAATAGCAAGAGAACTAGAATCGGAAGTGGAGCATGAAGATGTGATTAAATTGCTACAATCTCATGGTAAAACTTGAACAGAAGAAGAGTTGTTTGTTATGGATGAGCAAAGAAAGTGATTTCTTGAGATGGAAACTATTCCTGGTAAAGACGGTATGAACATTCTTGAAATGACAAAAAAGGGTTTAAAATATTACACATACTTAGTTGGTAAAGCAGCAGCAGGTTTTGAAAGGATCGACTCCAACTTTAAAAGAAGTTCTACTGTGGGAAAAATGCTACTGATGGATCACATATCACCGAGAAATCTTTCATCAAAGTCAATTGGTGCCGGTAAACTTCACTGTTTTAAGAAATTGCCAAAGTCACACCAACCTTCAGCAAACACCACCCTGATCACTAAGTAGCCATCAATAGCGAGGTAAAAAGATTATAACTCACTGAAGGTTCAGATGATTATTAGCATTTTTTAGCAATAAAGTATTTTTTAATTCAAGTATGAGCATTTTTTAGACATAATGCCATTACACACTTAATAGACTACAATGTAGCATAACTGTAATGTTCATTATGCACTGGGAAACCAAAAAATTCATGTGACTCACTTTACTGTTATAGTCTGAGATAGAACCCGCAAAATCTCCCAGGTGTGCTTCTGTTAAGTTTCACCTTTCCTTCTATATGACCCACCCAGCTGGTTGGAGCCAAACCTTTCTTGTCAATTTTTTAAAAAAATTTTTACGAAATAGTCCAATGGCCTCTCAAATTTTTTTAAACTCAAGTCCAATTGTTTCCACCAAAATAATTTTAATCATCCTCATCTAACACCCCATAAAATGCTTCTTAAAAAAAAATCAAATTCTGTCACTGGTGACTGAGTTTGAGGTAATATTTCAGTAGACGAAAGCAGAATTAAAATAGTGACTGAAAAAGAATCCATAAACTGTTAAGCACACTCTTTCTGAAAAATATTTTGCATTATTTGTTGATGTTGAATAGTTTTGGTATGCTGTCCCTAAAAATTTCAATATTTTGTCCCCTATTCAAAGATTATTTATTTATTTATTTATTTATTTTGAGACAGAGTCCTGCTTTGTTGCCCAGGCTAAAGAGAGTGCCGTGGCGTCAGCCTTACTCACAGCAACCTCAAACTCCTGGGCTCAAGCAATCCTGCTGCCTCAGTCTCATGAGTGGCTGGGACTACAGACATGTGCCACCATGCCCAGCTAATTTTTTCTATATATATTTTTAGTTGGCCAATTAGTTTCTTTCTATTTTTAGTAGAGACGGGGTCTCGCTCAGGCTGGTTTCGAACTCCTGACCTTGAGCGATCCACTGCCTCGGCCTCCCGGAGTGCTAGGATTATAGGCGTGAGCCACCGAGCCCGGCCTCAAAGATTAAATAGTTATAAAAGAGTGCTATTAGTTGTAGTAAATAGAGCTTATAATAAATACCAGCTCTATTTCATTATATAGAGTGAGCCAGATGTGTGTATGTATGTGCATATATACATATAGAGAGAGAAAGAAAGAGAGAGTGTTCATGCACACAAATGCCAAGCAGAATGTGTTATTACTATGCAGGTTCTGGCAAAATGATACATAAATATATAATTTCAAAATGCAGTTGTTTTCAATAAGCAGCCTATATTCTTCACTTAACTTCCTGTATGATTAGCATAAAGGTTTGTATTTCTGTGGTATTTTGTAATCTAGTTCAGAGGGTGGAGCTATCATTAAGATATAATTAGTCTAGATAAAGGAGATCAACAATGCTCGCAACTAATATAATCTGCATATTAAATAAACAAAATTAACATGCCCCAGAATCTGCCTGTCACATTTCTGAAAGGCCATGTGTGAGAGAGGTAATAGTAGGTTAGAGTGCTGCATACAAAGAAGTTTAAGAGCTTCTCATTCTTGAAATTTTCCCCTCAAATACTGAGCTGCCTTATCATTGACTAATTAACTAAAAAATTATGCCACTCAGATGCTATTTCATGACTTAAAATTTTTATAAATAACCATTTTTTTATTTTTTGAAGGTCTGAGTATTCCTAGTTTCACAGGACATACCATGTAGCTATGGAATTATAAACAATAATTGAATTTAAATTTCTGAGCTTTAAAAATAAACCTCATAAATATGTATACAGTTTAAACAATGTAAGTGTTAAATTTTGTCTACGTAAGAATATCTAGGGTTCTATTATTGAATTTCATATTCTAGTAAGATCCTACTTTTATTTCCATAAATAGACCAACAGGAATTTACTTCCATATTTGCATGAAAACCCTTTAATCAACTTAGTATAGTATTATATATGGCTGCAAATATAACTCTGGAAAGTAATTATAGCCAGAAATAAAAGCTTATTCCATAGCTGTATGAATTATAAGAGCCAGATTTCATTAAGTATACTGCAGCATTTGAAATCCAGTTTTCACATATTTTCTCCTATGCAGTTAAACAGTTAAACATTATAAATGCAACATTAGTTTCCTCGACATTAGCATATGAATCAAAGAAAAGGAAATTCTAATAAGTAATTTCCATTCTATAAATATTTATGTTATTCTAATGCATAGATAACACATTATTAAAGTAAATAATCTACTTCCAGTCATCTAGAACTCCTAATACATACCTGTCATATGAAAATGCATCTTATTTAAAATCTATTAAATCACTTTCAGAACGATCACGAATACAGAATACTTTATTCTTATTAGTTTAGAGGTATGTTCATTAAGTGCTGCCTATGTTCTTGATCTACCTAAAACAAAATGTTTTTTGAGAGAATGTCGAGTGAAGCTTAAGTATGAGCTCCGGTTTAGCAATATCAGAACCAGCACTTAGCTCAGCTTGTTCAAGTTGGGTAGTGGAGTAAGAATATAGTAATAGTTAGCTTTACTACGTTCCTTGATAATAAACTGCAACTCTACCTTAACCATCAAAATTTCCAACTAATGGAGAGCCTTAAGAGAGTCAGGGCAAATAAGTTTCCACAATACAAATAGATACACACAACACTACTAAAAATCTGATTCAAAGTCTATAAATTTGTGAATGGAGAATAGCTAATGAGCTGTATCACCACAGTTTAGTTACAAATAATGTTTAGGGTTCTTTTAAAAGCTGCTGTCAGCAAGAGAAAGATAGCAGTTGACCAGCTAAATGAGTTAAAATAAGGAGAAATTAATTGTTTTGCCAATTTCAAAGAAACAAGAATTTAACTAAATTCTTGCTTTTCTTATTGGGCCGAGGAGGAAAGAACACAGGAGCAGTCCTAAGCAAGAATTCGTTGTCCAAAACATGATGAATCATGAAAGGAAAGGAATCTAAGTCTGTTCTCCTCTAAAGAGGATACATTTCTTGAGTTAATGTCACTGAAAATTCTTCTGTTCATTCTGTGAAAAGGCAAAGATACTTGTCTCAACCATTTCATCTGATAATATCCCAGCTACTCAACTGCAACATCGCATGAGCTAATATTTCTTAAAAAGTAATATTATATAAGCTATGAAAAAAAAAAGATCTTTTGTTTACCTATCAGAAATGGTGGCCACTTAAAGCAACTGAAATTTGCAATTGGAAATGAAGTATAATCAAGACCCAGTAACCACCAAGGAGCAAGATGATTATGGAAAAATGAAGGATAAAAGGGAGGGGAAGGCAGTCAGTAGGGTCATAATGGGACAGGAAATGCTTCACTTATTTAGCAGACAAGAAAAGAAGGATGATACCGTTGACGTAGTTTCGAGGTGGTGTCTATGCTAATATGTCAAACCCAATTCTTAACAGGTCTCTACAATATGTTCGGGTGCACACACATGACTGAAATAAGTTCAGTGTAGAAGACGGGAGTCATATCAATGACCTGATTTTTAACCTGTTTTTAAATACCTTTAGCAAGATAAGCTGTAGGTACTTTTACTTTGTATTGATTCCCTTATGATTTGACATTGATGTATCACACTAAAGGCCTCATTTTAGGTCCTTCTGCCTGTTCAAGTTCATTTGGCTGATTATAAAAAGCAGTGCAAAGCAAATACCAGAATCTGTCAATGGACGTAAGAGAGGGAAAGAGTTAAGACAGTTGTTTTGCACCTTGTAGATCAAATGATTAATTGGATTTTTTTTTCCTTTTTGCTTACAGTAGTATCTAGATACACCTTACAGTCTGTTTTTGCACTGAGGTTTTTTTTTTTTTTTTTTTTTTCTATTTTCAGGAATTAATTCTTACCAACTTGCTCTTGTCTTATCTCACCTGTTGGAATGTGCCTTTAACATTCTAATATTAATACCAGCAGTTTTTTTAGATGGTACAAAGGAGTTTTCAATTCTTTATATTTAGTTTTTTGTTTTTTGTTTTGAGACAGAGTCTTGCTTGCCAGGCTAGAGTGAGTGCGGTGGCGTCAGCCTAGCTCACAGCAACCTCAATCTCCTGGGCTCGAGCGATACTTCTGCCTCAGCCTCTCGAGTAGCTGGGACTACAGGCATGTGCCACCATGCCCAGCTAATTTTTTCTGTATATATTAGTTGGCCAATTAAGTCTCAGTCTTGCTCAGGCTGGTTTCGAACTCTTGACCTTCAGCAATCCTCCCGCCTCAGCCTCCCAGAGTGCTAGGATTACAGGTGTAAGCCACCGCGCCCGGCCTTTATATTTAGTTTTTAATCATAAGTCAACATGCACATATTGAGAGTCTGCAATGGGACAGGCAATCTGGGACAGGCACCAGGAATACAGAGAGCTTTCTGCTTAACTGGGAAGACATAACTGAAAACAAATAACCACACAGGGAGAGAAATGCCAACGTAAGTGTACACAATGTGTTATCTGAGTTTGAAAAGGATGGCTGTGCTTTAGGAATAATTAAGATGTGAGGGTAGGAGAACAATTTCGCAATAAATTTGATTAGAACCTTGAAGGAAGACCATGGGGTCTCACCGAATGTGGGGAGGAACATTAATTGTAGGCAGACGAAAGAACATGTAGGTAAGCGGTCTCCCACTCCATTTAGTTCTGCAATTTTACTCAGATGACAATAGTGCCATCAAACTGTGCTTGTCCACCCTAATAGTTCTAAATTGCAAATTTTATCATTTTTTCCTCTTGCTTAAATTTTCACTCAACTTTCATAATAAAGTCCAGAGATTTTAATCTGGTAAGAAAGGACCTTCATAGTCAGACTGATCACTTCAGTTTCATCTGACAATTTCCAACCTCTATTTGAGAGCATATCTCAAGTCGCATGACATTTGCAAGGATTATGTTTTCTCAGCCCAGAATACCTTCTTCTTTCTCCTCCAACTAATTCCTACTGGCTTTTTAAAGCTAAACTCAATTACATATTCAGAACGGCTTTTATGAGATAGAGTGGGCACTTCCACAGCACCGTGTTTATGCTGATTTATTTATGTTTATCAGATTGTGCCGTCAGGGTGTGGCTTACTGATTTGCCTCTCCACAAAGGTCTCAATTTCTGGTGACCATGTCTCTTACCTCTGCCTCGCTTATAAATGGCATCAGATGGAGGGAATAGTAAAAAAGTAAAAATAATAATCTACCATCTGGGATAATTTAAGTTGTTCTTTAGTGCCTTTAAGGAAGTTAATGTTCTCCATACTAACTATTAACTCTTTGAAATCATACAGTTTAAGTATTCAAAAGGACTTGAGAGCTATCTAATATAGTGTTTTTAAAAATATTTTTGACCATGATCCACAGTAAGAAATGTTCTATTATCATGGCATGGTACACACAAATACTCATATATCTAAAACAATGCCTCCATGAGATACAGTAAAAATATAATGAAATGTCAGATATTATTCATTACTATTGAAATACAACAAAGAAAAAAACAAAATAATGCCAAAAAAAATAATAAACCAATAAACCAAAAACAGCTTTGTGTTTATCCATAAAAATGATTTTAAAGCCCATTAAGGATGATGACCCCTCCCCTCCAGTTATTCTACTATAAACTCTCACCATGTTTTGTAGATAAAAGTGAAGTCTTGGGAGGTAAGTGACTTGTCTAGACAAATCAGTGCAAAGCTAGATCTAGAACACATCTGAATCTCATGCGGAAACTTTTCCAACCTAATCACAGTGAAGAAGACAGGACTCTTGCTAAGATGCCATGGCATTATCTCAGTCATTCATTCTTTGAGACTAGATCCCTTGAGCAAAACACTTTTACTGACACATTTTAAAAATCACTACCTTACCTTCTGTTTATGTACAATCTCTATTTTTAGCATAATATCTGCGTTTAAAAAATACTGGTTTGGAATCCAATTAGAAAGGATACTTAGAAGCCTCAGAACTATAAAATCTCAATCAAATTTGATGAGCCTCTATATGGAAATTTCATATATCTGTAATGAAGCTTTCAGAATGGAAAAGTGAGTGAGTAGAGATGATGCCACAAGTTGGGAAAAGAAGAATCAGGCTAATAGAAAAAGACATACCACAGAATTCTGAAATAAATGAGTATGAGAAAACTGAAAATATAAATTTAAGAAGGAACTATATTAGAATTATTAATTTTATAAACTGAAAATTTTAACATATTATACTTATATGAATGTTAATTAAATATAAAAGTTTTTTATATTGCACATCTTATTTTGTGTTTACCTTGGTAAATAAGAAATATACTTTCTTATGTTTCATAGGAAGTACATACAATATGCTATATCATGCTATCATGAAAGGGTCTGTTGGTGAAAGCTTTAGGCATAAAAGGGACAGTCTTCCTCAGGTTCATGCTGTTATTAGAAAATAAATTAGGGAGAACAAGAAGATTCATCATTTAAGAGTGCCAGAGCCTACAGGCTTAATGTGTTTTATTTAACTGAAGACAAAAATCAAATGACAGAAAAATTACAATTATCACAAAATCATGATGAAGTCTGAAATATCAGTCAGTATAGAACATGTGGGAAATTTGTGTCTATAGAGAGATTATGAACCTCTTTGAGAAATATGGTTAGACTGAGCAGGAGTTTGAATGATATCATTAATCAAATATCAATTATTCATTCTTGAATCAGTAAAACAATAGCCTGAATATCTAAATATAAACATATGTACAAATTTATTTACCATAAATTCATGAACTGATTATTTTGGAGTTCAAATGTCACATAGAGTCTAGATTTTGTTTCCATAATTATTTATTTATAACTATTTTAATTTTACTCATTTCATTAATGTAATACATATGATAATCCCCATTGTCTATCATACTTTCTTCGAGAGTTAAATAACAATTCTAATACACATTCCTCTTAAATTTATATCTCATTTTCCTAGAATATACTTCGATAAGCAACAAATGATAAAAATCTATATCATGCTACTAAATATATTAAAGAAATTAAGTGAACTATATTAAATATTTTATTCTTTGAAGAACAGGTTTTTCTAAATGTTTTAGTAGAGTTAATTTATCACTGCACATCATTTCTCTATTATTTAGAAAGAACTGACCATATTGGCCACTGTTTAAAAGTCTTACACATTCATTCTTTGAGACTAGATGCCTTGAGCAAAAAACACTTTTACTAACACATTTTAAAAATCACTACACCTTACCTTCTTTTCATGCAGTCTCTATTTTTAACATAATATCTGTGTTAAAAAAATAATACTGGTTTGGAATCCAATTAGAAAGGATACTTAAAATCTTCAGAACTATAAGCTCTGGATCAAAATTGATGAGGCTTCCATATAGCAATTTCAACAATACCACAATAAAACAAA
The DNA here is from genome assembly GCA_008750895.1 of Mirza zaza. Lineage (NCBI taxonomy): Eukaryota > Metazoa > Chordata > Mammalia > Primates > Cheirogaleidae > Mirza > Mirza zaza. The sequence goes on from VSMD01042803.1 coordinate 44,653, forward strand.
ATGACACAACACAATAAAACTTTACCAGAAAATACAAAAGCACACACATGAAAAACTCTAATTTTTGAAGTACTCTTGACCAACCAACATCTGCGTTTCCTGTCTCCGGAGTTGTGAACCTCTGATCCCATCAACAACTCGTACTGAGAAAAACTGAGTACTTACGCGTACATCATGAACCCAAGACTGGGGCAGCTTCTATTCCATCAACATCTGATCTATATCAGCCAGGTTAGGGCTGGGAGGCTGAAAAATAATGACAGTCATTGGCAAAGAAAAGAAACCAGTCTCACAGGTTTAGTGACTGAGATGTGCAGTCTTGATATAGCCTGATAAGAACATGATCAATTTTGTGCCAGCTGGTTCCACGCAGTGACATGATTGTCAATACCTGCATAGAGAAGCCCCAAACAGTACAGGGCTCAGAATGTGCAAATGGTGATGACTCAAAAGACCACACTTCCGGTTGGGAAGGTGTGATCAGCATTGAGGTGTGGCCCTAATTTGTTTTCAGAACAAAGCAAAACACTAGAGTACATTGATGACACTTCTTACTTCATCAGAAATGTTCTTTCTCTCTCCTTTGAGGGAATCACAAGGTATAGTAGAGCAGAGAACACCTGGGCTATGGACCAGGGTACCTATCTCTGCCACTTTGGCGGGGTGACCATGGGCAAGCTACTTAGTTTACTGGACTTACTTTCCTTGTAAGTTAAATGGCAGGACTGTATTAGCTTTTTCTAATACTGTCCATTAGCACTATACATAATAAATAGACTTTGTTGAAAGAATTTATTTACCCCAAAAAAGGCAAAAAAAAAAAAAAAAAGGAAAGTAAAAAAAAAAAACAAAAAACAAAGACTTCTTTTCCCCTTACCATTAGGGAAAGCTTTTTCCATTTTAGTAGTGTGAATTCCCCAGTACTTATAAATAGTCCCTTTAAATACTGACAAACATACTCTGAATGCATGAATTTCTAATAAAGATCAGTAAAATTATAAGATAGATATTTCAATTTTAATAGCTACTTTTAAAGGCTCAGAGCCACAAGATATTAAAGACAAAAGTTATAAATGTGTATTTTTATTGTTCATAGAGAATAATTTTATCTAAAGTATTACAAACACAATAAAAAGCTAATGTTAACATTTTCGTTATAATACTCTGCTAAGGCATTAAAAGAAATACATTTCCCAAGACATTTTACAAATGGAAAAAATAAAGCAGATTGTTCATTTGTGTAATCATCAACAATATGACAAAAAGACATAATTTGATATTATGAGTAGAAATAAAAATTTCTAAATAGTAATTCACGAAATTTACCAATTACTTTAACTACATTGAAAACTGTGTCTTAATTCAGCAAAACTAACTTTCCTCTTTATAGCATTGATTTTTGTCAAAAATAAAAAATTATAAAATCTTAAAAAAAGGTGCTAGAACAAGTACATTAATTTCAGTGTATGACTATAACTCATTATTTTCATTTTCTACATAGTATATATAGTACTACTTCTGCTAACTTGAAATTAACATTGTATAAATATTCTTATAAAATGGTTTTAATGTTTACATTAAAATATTTCCCAATAAATGTTTATAATCCTGATTTATTAAAATTCATAAAAATAGTCTTAGACTTTTATGTTAGTAAATAATTATACAACAGAAAATAAACCCTGTGGCTTAAGTCAAGGAAATTATGCTATATAAGGAGCATATCCAAGTAAGTACGAGCAAGTCCAAAAGCCAACTTTGAGGATTCTGGAATGAAACGTGGTTTGTACATATTCCTTCTCTTGATTAAGAAAATTAGCATTTTCATATTGAATCAGAGGACTTGGGAGAGAACCACTTAGGAGATACAGTAATATGCATTTTATCTATTTGGAAACATTTAAAGATTGCAATAGAAACTGTATTTTTTAAAGCTCAAAAATAGAGGTTTAACTGTCTCCCTCGGGAACCTTTCTAATGATCTTCTATTTGGTTTTAAAGCTTGAATTTCTTTCTTTGTTTTTGTCCCCTCCCCCTTCTGCTTTCAGTGAATATATAAAATAACCCATTTTTATTCTCTGGGGTGGCACCTTCACTGTGGTGGCTGGCAGGACACCAGGCTCCCCCGGGTGAGATGCCCAAGCTCAGTTCCTGGCACTGGTTGGCATTAACCACCTGTGTGAACTTAGGAATGTTCTTAACCTTTCTATGTCTCAGGTCCTCTCTCTGTAAAATGTGGATTACACTTTTATCTAGTTTAAATGAGATAATAAATGTAAAGAATTTAAAATAGTGTACGGCCCATAATAAATCCCTCTGAACAGTTGGTTACTTTATTCTCTCTCAATTCTCACTTCTTTTTTTCTAGGATTAGCACTAAATGGTTCATTGTTCTTCAAATGGGGTATTTTCTAAACTCTTCTGTCTATATGGCTCTCTTTCAGCAACATATTGTCTTTAGTCCTTTGCTTTAATTGTGATAAATAAAGCCATTGATCTATAAGGTTCTAATTCATATAGCACATGAAGATTTTCAAAAGAGTGATCTTCATAAGGCTAGACAAGTCTTCATGAGGTTAATTCTGAGGGTTGGTAGGCATTAATTTGTACCATAAAAGTGAAATTACCACATGTGAATTTTATTTCATTAGCTCTCAGCACCATTAGGCGCATGTTGCCACATGTGGGCAGGCACTTATGCTGGTTTCTATTGCTGCATTGTTGATTGATTGATTATTAGAGGAAAGACAATGAGCGTATGATGCAAAATGTTCCTGGTGAAAAGTCAACAATATGATGACATTACACCAGGACGTCAAAGGGAAAGTTAAGGTGCTCCTACATTGACTTTTGTTTCTTCAATGTCCAAAATTTTCTAAAGGAATAAAAATAACTTTTAGAATAAACTCTAAAAGGATGTGTATACTTCCCTGTAACTGCAGATTATAGAATAAATTAAATTCTAAATTTAATAAGTCATCAGCAAAGAAATAACTTTACCTACTAATAACTTAAGGATTGGCTTTAAGTTTTACCTTGTACTTGTAAAACAATCAGTATACTATTTTTCCATTGAAGAAAGAACATAAAGGAGATTTAGTGCAGAATCACACCTTCCCAAGCTTGGGTATTTAGATCTAAAAGAACTGTAAAGTCGACTCATTTTTATGGATCACTTCTATGCTCATTAAATTCTGAAACTGAAAAAAAAAAAAATCGAAACATAATATACGTGCATTTTTTTTAACTCGAAGAGTAAATCTTGGAGTTGTTTATGCCAATGTTCAAGTCTATACTTTTTTTTCTCAGATCCCAATTGTTTCTTTAAAAAAAAAAAAACTAATTCTTAAGCAAAGTCTACATTTTACATATAAGAGAAAGATCACCTTTAAATTATCAATATAAATAATTACTATAACCATGCTCAAAGTTGTAGATATATCCTGTTATCACTCAAGCATGAAGTACTAAAATGGTACCCTTGATGACAAATATCTGTGATGGTAGCTAAAACAATTTATCTATCAGTCCGAAGCAGTACAACGAGACTGCAGGAACTAACTTACACAACATTCTTTGGATGCTTTCCTCATAGTTTTGGAGTATTCTATTTTCCAATTGTACAATAGTAGACCAACTAAACATCAAAGCTGAAGATCATTTTTGTAGCTTAGAAATTTTCAAAACTAAAATATCTTACGAACTTTAAATCTATTATTCATGATTAAGCATTCTCTATATTTAAAAATATTGCTACTTAAGTTATTTTACAAGCAATTATCAAATGTATTTCTGCATTATTGTATGCCTTTCATTCTCCTTATTGGTATTTACTCTTAGGACTACCGTATGTTTTTAAGTCATTTTCTACTTGTGCACCATTAAGTGTCTGAAAGACAACTGACAATTTGTTGGGCCACAAGTAGAAATTTCATTCAGAGCCTTGCCAGATGTTTTTACCCAATTTAATCTATTTCTGTCCTCAAGCAAAAAATTCACTGGTAGCACAACACTATCTACTTGGTCACCCAGGCAAGGGATTGTCCTACTTAAGAACATGATAAAGTTACTAGTTGGAAATGGAGCAGCTGATACCGTTTCCTCTACAATTTCTTTTCTTAGTGTTTTGTAGTTCTCCTTCTATAGGTCTCTCACCTCCTTAGTTAAATATTTAATTTTTTTGATGCTATCGTGAAAAGTGTTACATCTTTAATTTTTGGCTTGACTGTTATTGGTATATGAATGCCACTGATTTGTGTGCATTGATTTTGTATCCTGAGACTTTACTGAATTCATTTATCAATTCCATGAGTCTCTTGAATTTTTGGGGTTTTCTAGAGATAATATATCATCGGCAAAGAGTGAATTTGATCTCTTCTGCCCCCATTTGGACACCCTTGATTCCCTGCTCTTGTCTGATTGCTCTAGCAAGGACTTCCAGCACTACACTGAATAGAAGTGGAGATAGTGGGTATCCTTGACAGGTTCCAGTTCTAAGAGGGAATGCTTTCAATTTTTCCCTGTTTAGTAAGATATTGGCTGTGGGTTTATCATATGTGGCTTTAATAATTTTGAGGTCTGACCCATCTATGCCTATTTTTTAAAGATTTTATCATAAAAGTGTGAATTTTAAAAATGTTTAAACTGAGTTCTTTAGAAATTGGACTCAAACTTTCATTTATTCATGCATATAGTCATTAAACACTTAATGAGAACCTACTGTATACCAGTAAATTAGCAAGCAGCATGCTAATTGATGAGCATGCTGTAACAAAAAAAAGATTAATTTCTGTCTGCAAAGACCTCATACTTGAGCAAAGACAAATATCAAGCAAATAATCATCGTAAGTATGTTATGATGGCAGAAGTACAAGGTGCCACAGGAACATCCTGACTAATACGAAAAAGATTCTGGGGTTCAGAGAAGCCAAACATTTTCTGTCAATGAATATTTACAGGCAGTTTGTTTCATTCTGTATTTGAATCAGTTTAAGTATTATTGCCCTTCCATTTCATATTGTGGCAGAGAGGATAGTCTTTAGTCTCTGTAAAAGCCTTGTGAGACAGACACAAATTTGAATCTACAAAATATTTTATAAACATATGTAATTTATTTATTTTCATAATTAATCAGACTCAGTCCTAGCTCCAATTCAATGTTTAGGAATGAGGGATGGGAGAGAAGTATGAAAGAAATTTTATCTAACGCATTGTTTTATCTATTAGGCATAAATAAGCCACAGGACTCATGACAGGTTCTGAAAACAGAAGTCCAGTTGTCTATTGTCAAATTATATTTATAGCTTCAAATTACTCATTGCTCCCCCAACATTCTTTCAGCTCGTGATTATTTAACTTTTAGGTATTATAAAATATATAATTTATAGGTATTACAGTACTTGAGGTTCAAGAGTTTCAATAGTATCAATATACAGGTATTGGACATTAAATAAAAGAATAAGACAGATTGCTTCAGTAACATTCCTCCAAATTGTTTCTGGAACATAGCTGATACCAATATTAATTCTATCAATTTCTTTTTTCAGGAAACATTTACTTGAATGACCAATACTGCCAATCTCTAATTTTTATTACCTTTTCTTCTTCCCATTTTCTTTCATCTCCTCTGATGTCAACATGAATATTCATATTCTTGATCACAATCAATATTGCATTATCACATATTTTTAATTCACAAATGATTTTTATATACTTTTGATAAGATTCTCTCAATTCCCAGAGAATTTGTGATTGTTACACAGAAACTAAGGCTGAGCTCTGGCACGGGGAGCGCGGGAGCAGCTCGCACCCCTCCACCAGGGTGGCAGCTCCGTCTTGGCCGGATGAATCTTCTCTGCTGGCCGTGGAAGCAACTAGAGCAGCTTTTTTCCAAGAGACAACTTCAGCACGATGTCAAGTGACAGGCCAAGGTCCGATGACGAGAGCCCCGGCACCAGCAGTGGCAGTTCAGATGCGGACCAGCGAGACCCAGCCGCTCCGGAGCCTGAAGAACAAGAAGAAAGAAAACCTTCTGCCACCCAACAGAAGAAAAGCACCAAACTCTCTATCAAAACCCCTGCTAAGTTATCCACTAGTGCTAAAAGAATTCAGAAGGAGCTAGCTGAAATAACTCTTGATCCTCCTCCTAACTGCAGTGCTGGGCCTAAAGGAGATAACATATATGAATGGAGATCAACTATACTTGGTCCACCAGGTTCTGTACATGAAGGTGGTGTGTTTTTTCTGGATATCACGTTTTCATCAGATTATCCATTTAAGCCACCAAAGGTCACTTTCCGTACCAGAATCTATCACTGCAACATCAACAGTCAGGGAGTCATCTGTCTGGACAGCCTTAAAGACAACTGGAGTCCCGCTTTGACCGTTTCAAAGGTTTTGCTATCTGTTCCCTTTTGACAGGCTGCAACCCTGAGGATCCTCTGGTTGGAAGCATAGCCACTCAGTATTTGACCAACAGAGCAGAACATGACAGGACAGCCAGACAGTGGACCAAGAGATACGCAACATAATTCACATAATTTGTATGCAGTGTGAAGGAGCAGAAGGCATCTTCTCACCGTGCTGCAAATCTTTATAGCCTTTACAATACGGACTTCTGTGTATATGTTATACTGATTCTACTCTCTGCTTTTATCCTTTGGAGACTGGGAGACTCCCAAAAAAGGTAAATGCTATCAAGAGTAGAACTTTGTAGCTGTAGATTAGTTATGTTTAAAACGCCTACTTGCAAGTCTTGCTTCTTTGGGATATCAAAATGTTTTTTGTGATGTACTAAGGATACTGGTCCTGAAGTCTACCAAATATTATAGTGCATTTTAGCCTAATTCATTATCTGCATGAAGCTATAAAAGTAGCCGTAGATGACTAGGAATTATGTCATTTGTATTAAGCCCAGATCTATTTCTGAGTATGTGGTTCATGCTGTTGTGAAAAATGTTTTACCTTTTACCTTTGTCAGTTTGTAATGAGAGGATTTCCTTTTACCCTTTGTAGCTCAGAGAGCACCTGATGTATCATCTCAACACAATAAACATGCTCCTGAAATAAATATAAATAAATAAAAAAGAAACTAAGGCTTCGTGCACTGTCCTGAGTCCCTTATCTTTCTAATAACCTCTATTCTGTCACTCATGTCTTCAAACTTTCAAGTTGGAAGTTTCTACACTAGGTCCTCTGGATTTTTTTTCCAAAACAATTTGTCTTTCATGAGCTAATCTATTCTCCTGACTTTATCCTCTCCTTTCAGACAACTCCTAAATCTGTATCCCTATTTCCTCAATGAACTTGTAGTCCTATAGATACCTACTAAAAGATCAACACATATACTTTTTAATTTTTTATAGGTACATATTAGTTGTATATATTTAGGGGGTACAATATTTTCTTGGCCTACTATGTGCCAAGCACTATGTTCTCTGCCCAGAGACCACCATCTTGCTCTACAGTCTAGTTAGGTATCTCCAACTCAACAAATATTTGCACCTCCAAGCTCTTCTTTGTCATGGCATCACACAATGTCCCAATCACCTGCACCCAAAATTCAAAAATACCCTTGACTCAGTCCTCAATTTTATTCTTTGCACCCAGCTAATGATTTTGATTATTCCTTCAAATTATTTCTTTGGTTAATATATTCCTCTCTCTTTCCAGCCTATCTTAGACTATTAGAACCACTTTCTAGCTGAACTCCATGACTTGTCTTTTTCTCTTTCCAATGTACCTTCATGTTCATTAAAGACTGATTGCCCATAAACATGGCTTTTATCATGTGACTATTTTTAAAAATTCTTTTAATGGCTATTTTCTACCTCATCAAGAATATGCTCAATGAATTTTCAGAATTCTCTAATAATCAAATTTATCCCAGTTTTATTTCCCATGATAAATCACATTATTTTCAAGTCTAATTAATTTTTGTCATCCTTAAAACATGTAATACTCATTCCAGCTTTGTAATTTCTCTATTATCACAGCCTCCTTCCCATGGAGGTGTTTTCCATATTCTTTCCTCTTACTTAAATATGACACTTTGTAAAAGCTCAATCCAATTACTATCAGAAGGTAGTCTTACTAATAACCTGTCTAATAGAGGAAAATAAACTATCAAACAGAAAGTAAGAGAAATAAACTCACAACACAACTACCCTTTAATTAAAACATGTGTGGCCTAACTTGTTATCTGAGTTCTTTCTCAGCCTTGAAAAAAGTTCCTGAGTGGACAGTAGGAATGAGAGCTTCCCCTGCTTCCTCAAGAAGAGACAATACCGGTTGCCTTCTGCTATAAGAAAGAAAAAACTAATTTCTGCTATAAAAAAGCCAACATGGAAGCTTCACAGACACTTTTGTTATCAGTACCCTGAAACAGAGAAGAAAGAAAAGCCATTTCTACTCTTTAAAACACCAAACAACTTTCCTCACCACCCAACATTTCTTTCCTCCCTCTGTGTGTTGTGGCCATACTCGTTTTTATCTTCCTTTCTTCTTTTCTTTTTCTTTCTTTTCTCCCTTTCTTCCTTTCTCTCTTTTCTTTCTTCCTTTCTTGCTTTTCTTTCTCAGGAAAATAAACTTTTACACATCCCAATCACTGTCTGAGAATTCTTTCTCCCCTCGTGCATGGACTTCACATCCTAACAACTATGTCCTCAACATCTGAGAGTTTAGGATAGCAGTTTAAAGTGTAGTTCCTGAGTAGAAGCTGTTTGGACTTGTCATTTCAAAATAATTAAAAGATTCGAATCCTTATTCTACCATGAACTTCGTGATCTTGGTTAAATCACCTAATCTTTCTGTGCCTCAATTGCTTCATATGTAAAAGAAAGAAAAAAATAGCACTTATTTTTGTTAATAGAACAGCAGTGAGTAGCAAATGAAATAATGTATGTAGATGACTTGGAACACTAGCAAAAGTAATTACTTAATAAATATTACATCATCATCAATAGTTTAGTAGTAGTATATTATTCCATAAACCTTGGCCTCTCCTCTGGTAGATTCTTCTATCATTTATAACCCATGGCAAAAAATTTAGCCCTTTATAATATGCAACTTTGTGTTATTTTCTATTGTCTTGTGTATACTAGTTTTGTCTCTTCAACTACATTTAAAATCCTAAAGACCAGAAACTGGATCTATTGTTTCTTAGATGTCTTTTAGAGTCTAGTAGGTGATAAATTAATACTCACTAACAAGAATTGTTTTATTCCATTCCAAACTATAATTCACATATACCCCATTTGTAATTTCTGAAAGTTAGAACTGTTATCTGTCCCCTTGTTTTACCTTGATTTTGGAAGTAAAAAAAAAATTTCCCTGCATAAAAATTGCATTGTTAGCTGTCTGGAACTCTTTAAAAACCCTTCTTCCTCCTTAGCTGCTAAGAAAAAGGAATCTTCCAATAAACTATACTTAAAAAAATATCACAATGGCCATTTCCTCTAAATGCTTCTCTTGTTTTATTTGTCAATGATTTGGGATTTTACAGTGACTTATCTAAAAATTCATAATTTGATAAAAAGCACTGATTCTGATATGTAACAACTTGGAACTCCCATTGCTGCTATAAAGCAATGGGAGTAAATAAAGCAATGCTATAAACCAAGGCTAGACTCAGGTGCTATAGAAGCATTCTATTCTGCATGCAGGAAATCAGGGAGTACATTATATTGAAAGAATTTAAAAACAAAAGGAAAATGATTAAAGTTGGTATGGTTAATATTATCACCTTACACCAGCAATTCTAAACAACATCATTGATAAAATATTCCTCCTTTCTGTGGGTGGACTACTATCCACTGACATCCCACTCCTACACTACCTCCTACATCACTGCTCTTAAGTTATGCTTGTGGGAATTTGATTTTTCCTGGTCAATATTGAGCTTTGATACATCTTAGCACATCCTTTTTTTTAGAGACAGAGTCTCGCTTTATTATCCAGGCAAGAGTGAGTGCCATGGCGTCAGCCTCGCTCATAGCAACCTCAAACTCCTGGGCTCAAGTGATCCTACTGCCTCAGCCTCCCCAGTGGCTGGGACTACAGGCATGCACCACCATGCCCGGCTAATTTTTTCTGTCTATTTTTAGTTGGCCAATTAATTTCTTTCTATTTTTAGTAGAGACAGGGGTCTCGCTCTTGCTCAGGCTGGTTTCGAACTCCTGACCTCGAGCAATCCTCCCGCCTCAGCCTCCCAGAGTGCTAGGATTACAGGTGTGAGCCACCGCGCCCAGCCAGCACAGCTTTTTTTTTCCCTCTAAAATTTTTACTATATGCCACAATAAAAATGTATTTTATATCATAGCACAGTACACATATAAATGTATATGTGTTTCACAAAAAGAGTCATATTTACTTCTAAAAAGTCATGACACTAATTTTGAAAACAGTATCGTTCTCATTTGATCCTTAGCCATCTAAATTAGAACTATTAAGAAAGTTTTCCAATACCCACAGGGTAAACTGCATACACTCAGTTAATGCAAAGGTATGAAGTAGCTACTTACTACATTACATGCTAGGCTGTTTTCTAGGCACAGAATGTCTTACTCATGAGAGTGAAAGAAACACACAATGACATAAACAGAACAGGTGGGCAAACTACATCACATGTTAAGAGGAGAAAAGGTATAGCAGCATAATGAAATGTTTATGTGTGGGAGAAGAGGGATGGTGGAAATGTTAGCATGTGTAGAAAAGGCTTTGCTGAGAAAATGGTTGTTAAGGAAAGAACAACCATTCTTTGTTGTTGAATGGTTAGGGTTAGGGTTCCTCTTTTTTTGAGGAAGGAAGATATCTGAGGGAAACAAAAAAAAAAAAAAAAGAGGCCAGGAGATATCTGAGGGAAACAAAAAAAAAAAAAAAGAAAGAAAATTTTCTACAATATATTAGTTTCCCCGGGGTCCTGTAACTAGATGTAATTCAACATTGAAACTAGACTTCTGATATGAAGGGTGAAATAGAAATGGAGAAGGTTGTAGCATCAGCTTTTCACTCTGGAGCTCTGTAGTGAAGGAATAATTACTCGAAATACAGAGTTTAGAGAGAAGGGGAGAGACCAAAGTCTGAAGGAGAAAATGGCCTCCCCAGCTAAGTTCCTCCCCGTATTTATTTTTTTTACGAAGGACACGTGCAAAAGGTCAGGGCCATTTGCTAATTTCTTTAACGACATCCATATAGGTCAGCTGTTTTCAGCTGACCTTTGCACTCAGCAAACAAGCAGCTTCAGGCAGGTGTTTCTGCCTGTCCCCTCATTCACCTGGTCACATTCTTTCCATCCATCCATCCTTTCTTCTAGGCCCAGCCCCTATAGAAGCTTATTTATTTTCTTTGGCCTCTGATGCTAGTAGGTACAAACAAGAGATAATAAAACACCAAAGGCAATACCCAGGCTAAGGGGTGTGTACCCAGAGACTTCCCACCTTTGTTTTCGGAATTTCTATGCCCAAGCATGCGCCTGATCTGAGCGCTACATCTCTCAATCTCTCCCCTTCCTTTACTCCCCAACTAAAACATAATTATTACTCTCATTGAATTCCAGCCAATTTTGTATTCAATTCCAAATTCACACAATGCTGAAGTCCATCCACCTCCATTCCTTTCTAAATAATGTGCACTGTTTTGTTTCATTCATCTCCAGTGAGTGTACTGACTCCTTAGTTATCTCTCTCACTATCTATGCATAATTCAAGTACCTGTCACTGAAGGAGTCACTTTATGCACGTAATTTATGAATGAAATTGGTCGTGATGCAATGTTAGCTGGCCAGAATTTCCTTATGAGAGCTATAGTTAGACGCCTAATGAGCAAGATAAGAAGTTTATGCTTAATGACACATTTCGAACATTACAAATTATTCTCTCTTATCTACCCTTTGGGTTAGGATAGAGACCAGCTGCAAACAAGGACTTCATTATGATATAATTTTCCAAAAATATAGTAAAGAAAAAATGTATCTTTACTAGGTAAAGATTTAAAAGAAGATGATTTATTCTAAGCCATCCATGAATAGCCACATAGTTATTTTATATCAAGTGAGATGACCCTAAACTGGTTGCAACAGACTATAGAGATTGACTACAGATTAATATGGATATTTTCTTTCCCTAACTAGTGTTAATATAGACTATCATTTCCTCTGAGGCATAGTTTCTCTCATTGTTAAAGTGAGGGATTTAAATATTATTTAATGGTTTTCTGTATGCCCATGATAATATAATATGACATGAAATTATACAAAGACATTTAACTATTGAAATCTGGTAGGTAATAACACTATTTGCAAACAATGTGAGTTCCTACATAGAAATTCCAAGCTAATTAAGAGGAAAACAGCAAACTGATAAAGTATTTCAAAGTGATTTGCTACAAATTAATAAATATACTAACTTTAATAACTTTACCACTATTAGCCAACTGTAAGTAATAAAATCATTTCATTTGCGAGGCCAAAAAGTATACAATATAACCAGTAATAGCCTTTTAAAATGTGCAAAACCCATGTAGAGAAAATCATATGCATTTTAAAGAGAAAATAAAGTACTGCAAAGAAATGCAGAAAAACATTACAAAAAAAACATTTGTACAAGACTAAACATTGTTTTTATATGTGAAAACTGGCAATATACAATTATTTAACAAATGTAACTGTTTTAAATGCAAAAATTCATTAGGTTTGAGGATGGGGAAGGAGAGGGGTGAGAAGAGGAACAGAGCAGAGAATTAAAAAATTGTTGGAAAACAATTTAAAAAAAGAAAGAAAGAAGAACATAGGAAAATCTGGAGATTATAATACTCAACTATTCCTTTAGACATAAACTTCAGAATGTTCTCAGATCATGACTCTTCCAATATTTTTTATCTATGTTCTCTCAGAGGCTCCAGGTTAAATAACAATATTACCTAAACAATCAAAGTAAAATACACACATACACTCTTCCCCGTCCCCCAAAACAGGTGTCCTACCAGCAACTAGGGCAGTACATCCTGGAAAATTAAAGTTCCAAACTTGATTTTCAGCATTGAATCTTCCCATCTCTAATTTAATATCTCAAAATATTAACTTAATAAAATTGAACCTTCCAAGTAGACTGAAGGAAGTAGGTGAAAGTTCCAAAGATTAGGGGTTTAGATCTGTGCAATTGCTATAACATAGTGACTCAGTATTTTGCACTCAAGGTCAAAGAGATGACACATACCCAAAATTAAAGATCTGTAAAGAATAAATAGTAGTGTAGTTATAAGAGCGTTTGACTAGGAACTCAGATTGCAGTTCCAGAATTAGTCACATACTGATCTTGTATGTTTTCTGTCCTTCTCTGAGCTCTGTTTCCATCTCTGCCCCAAGAAAACCTGGACTATGTCACAGATGATACCTTTTGCTATTCTAAAGTAATTATACTTCCATGATTTTAATCACCTGATCTGAGAAACCTGAGCCTATATTTGTTAGGAGCAAAGTTCTGATCATCAAAAAGTATATATTGTTAGAGATCCTTAGTATGACTGTGGAAATGACTAAAATGTTAAATGCCTGGGGCTAGGAGTTAAGCATTCATTAAAACAAAAAAATACCAGAGGACCAGTATTATACTTTTTAAAGCTTCTAATGTGCATAGTCATTTAATGTACCATCACTATGTTAAATACGTAGTGCACTGAGTTACTGAATGAAAAAGGAACAGTAAAATTTTTTGTGGGCTTATCCATTTTTAAATCTAGCTTTAAGGCCAATAAATTATTAGTCTGTCATTAGATAAGCTCTGTTATGGCTGACTTATCTTTTGCAAAAAATTAAGCCAGAGGTACTCACATGTTTTGGTCTCAGGACCCCTATATGCTCAAACATTGAGGACCCAAAGAGCTATAATTTATGTGGGATATATATCTTGATAGTTAGCATATTAAAAATTAAAACAAGGAATTTTAAAATAAACTATTTAATAATTTATTTAAAATAATAAACCATTATATAAATAACCTTTTTATTTTTTAAAAAGTTTTTAAAAATTGTGGATCTTATTTTTATCTGCTTTTGAATTCACTATATTTCAATATGTTGTTTCAATTTAAGTATTTTAAGAAAATCCTGTCTTAGATATGTAGTTAGAAAGAATGAGGAATATTTGAATATCCTTTTCAAGTAATTGTAGATATTCTCTGATTCTACTGAGTGTAATACTTAAAAAGTATTAGTTTAAATGTGAGTTGCAATGTAGAATCTGAAGCCGTATCAATGATTTTTTTCCTTGGTTATGCTAAATCCATCAGTCCCACAGTTTGAGAAGATCTTTTACCATGTATGATTTGGTAATATCATGTATTGGTTAGTTATACAGTATTGGTTCACTTAGTTCACATAATCATTTAGATCTTGAAAATGTTTTCAAATGTTTTCACATTTCATCATACAATACAAAAAAATACATTTTTAATATCCTCACCAATCTCATTACAAAAAGTCTTCAAGTACTAGGAAGCTGTCTAATTCAGAATATATAAGCTTTTCAACATTCAAATTTTCACTTGAGTGTTTGAATTTTATCACTAACAAATCATTAGTTGTTTTCCTTAAAGTAACAGGCTCATTTCATTAATTTTTTTTGTTGTTTTTGTTTTTTGTTTTCAAAGTTTTGTTTTTTGGGTTTTTAGCGTATTATGGGGGTACAAGTGTTAAGGTTACTTACATTGCCCATGTACCCCTCCCCCCTTGAGTAAGAGTTTCAAGCATTCATTAATTTTTAATAAGCTGTCTTCCAAAGACCTACATCTAAATAACCATGGTCGGTCAGTCTTTCTTCCAAGTAAAAACGGTGCTACATGTTAAATACTAGCTCTTTCAACTTTGAACTCTAATGCCCAAGAGCAGGCGTCCTCAAACTACGGCTCGCGGGCCACATGTGGGTGTTTTTGCCCGTTTGTTTTTTTACTTCAAAATAAGATATGTGCAGTGTGCATAGGAATTTGTTCACAGTTTTTTTTAAACTATAGTGCGGCCCTCCAATGGTCTGAGGGACAGTGAACTGGCCCCGTGTTTAAAAAGTTTTAGGACCCCTGTCCAAGACCTTTTCTCAAGGCAACTATTGCACTTCAGTATGCAACACAAGTGTTTATGTAGGTTTTTCATTTTGTTGACCAATGTATCAAAAAAGATCTCACTTAATGGTCAAGATTTAATAAATGAACAATTTGTACTGCTTCATCAAGAACATTTCTAAATGAACTTGGAATTCTTTTATTCTGGAGTGCTTTGAAGTGGTGCAGTTTTGTGTCATTGCCTTGATTCTCACTACAGTACCAGCAGTTTTACTAATTATTGTTTCTTCTGCGTCAGTGCAAATGCTAGCACGATGAAAACCGCAAATGATATTTTACTACTATTATGAAAATGATTTTGACTCAGCAGCCAATGAGAGTCTCAGGGGTCCTCAGGGGGCTGTGGTACACACTTTGAGAAGCACTGAATTAAACATTTTGAGCAAAACAAACACCATTATAAACTTCCCGGAGATATTTCTAAATTGACTGGAAGTAACATTTCTAAACAATAAATTGAAATGTCTAACCATTCATTGAAGGTTCAAGCAAAGAGAATTTGAACAGGACAAAATTTAAATATAAGCATAAGAAGTGAGCTATGATGACGTCACTGAACTTTACTGCAGGTGGCACAGCAAGCCTATCTCCAAACAAACAAACACACAAAAAAACACATTTTACCATAAAAGGCGTGTTAATTCCCACCAGCAGTGATAGCACCCATCTCCTCATACCCAGGCCAACAGTGAATTTTCCCATTAAGAGTTTTTTTTGCTTATTGGTTAGGCAAAAGCTGGTATCTTGCTGTTTTCCTTTGCATTTCTCTTATCACTGAGGTGGAATTTTTGTTCACTTTAAAAAATTTAAGTACCTTGTATCAAGTCAGAAGTCTGTTTTTTGTTAGCATGATTAGACAGCCTTCTTTAAAACTTTGTCAAATTTTCAACTGGCTATAAGATAAATTATCCTACACCACAACAGAGTCCATTTGGCTATTCTCAGACAGATTACTGCAAAAAAAAAAAAAAAAAGTAATATGTTCAAAACAGGAGTTTCATGTTACTTAACCTAATTTTTAAATTTTACAATTAAAATTTACAGTGAAAGTGAAAAATAAATGTAAGCATAAGTAAATTTTTTTTAAAAATCACATCACAGGAAACTCTAATAGGGCATAAGGAAAGCAATGGATTTTAAAATCTGCATTAATCCCTTTAACAATTGTTTTCTATACCTTGTAACAATAGTTTTCTATACCTTGAAATTGTTCTGCCTTTGGAGAGCATCTGTTTCTTGGGCTGGCAGCTGTTGGAGATGGTCCTGGGATGAAAACTTTGGAATCTTTCCAAAATAGATGAGAGGCATGCAGAGTCTAGCCCCTTCTCCCAGGACTTAACTGTTTAAGTGGGAGTCAGCCACGGGCCACAGCTTCAAAAGGGCTCTTGCCCATCTGAAGCTAGTCACATGCCATTTATCTTCAGCCAATCATAGGGCCATGCTCAGAACAACAGCCAGTCAATTGCAGCATTATCTAACACACCTGTAAACTCCACTATCATTATCCCTGGCTCCCTTCCAGAGAGATCTGAGGACAACACATATCCCATCAAGTCTTACAGTTTCCAAATTATAGAAAAAAAACATTATCATGCTCACCATAAACAGGGGTTATGCAGTTTGACCAAAGCCTCACAGTCAGTGAGAAGTGAAAATATTGATGAAAGAACTTGGATATGGGATCATTATTTCAAGAAATATATTTTTCCTTTTTTATATGCCTTTGTGCTGCAGAAGAGAATAAATGGGAAATATTCCCTACCGTAAGACTTTTTAGAGTGTTCTTTGCAAGTACATAAAATGGCTTTGTGATTATTAAATATCTGCTAATGAACCATTATGGCATGGAACTAAAATTTATTCAGTTCTTACCATTTCAAGACATGATTTTAGGCACTGAAGGTTTGAGGGTTGAGCAGACATTATTATTACATAAATTATTTACAGTACCTTTAGTGTTTGATTCTAATTCAAAAAGAGTGTTAAGCAAATATCCCAAGAAAATAATTTACAGCTGCATGTTGGCTTTAAATTATTGCTAATTAACAAAGAAAACATGTTCAAACTACCATAGACTATGCTATGAGTGCACTTTTGGCACTAGCAGATTGTATCTAATACTTGAAACATGAATCAACTAAGAGTTATATGACCCTTCAACAACTGCTATCAGTTGTTCAGAGTTGTTCTGAGTCTGTCAGATTCAGAAACTTTTTGCTGAATCCTCTACCTGCTCCTAATCACTAAATCTTACAAGTTCTCAGGGCTCAACTGTTATATATCTTCTTTATTAATAATACATCAACTCTCATCCACTTCCTTCATTTCAAATATACTGTATCTATGTTTATGATTCCCAAACTTATATTTCCAGTTCTGATCTCTTCTTTGAACTCTAGGCTTGAATAGCTAAATCTCTACTCAACATATGCACTTGTATTTCAAATAGGCATCTTATACTTAACATGTCCCAAACATAACTATTAATAATTCTCTCTCATAATTGCTTCTCGGCCTTCTCAATTTCAGTAAGTTGCATATGTATGTATATATGTATATGTATATATTCACTTATCAACTAAATAATAGAATTGGAGTGTTGCCTCTCTAGTGCTTACAACAGTGTTTGACACATGGTTGTAAATTGTGTTGAAGTAATTAATTAATTACGCATAAAGACTTTGCACATAAACACTGCACATGAAATCTGATCTTGGAGACATTTTTGCTAGGTATACTCAGCCAAGGTTTAAACAATTCTTTAATAATAAAGCTTTGGAATTTCATGCTGGAACTATACTTCATCATATATGCTCTAGTGTAGAAATAAATAAAGGCCACCCACATGAGAACAAGCAAAGACTATTTAGAGCTTACTATAGCAAAGGAGTCAGCTACCATAATTTGTGTTTGACAGAGACTCAAAGACAAGCAGAACGCTGGGAAAGGATACCTTCAGAATGCCCTCACTGGAGATTGTTAGCACAGAAAAACTGTAGGAGGACTAACTTGAAGCGAGTTATCTTATTTGCTTGGTTGGAGTGCATATTCAACTCTCTCTGGTTGGTCCTAAGTTGGAAGTGGGGCAAATATTAGGGAATCCATCTGTTATTAATCAAATTATGAATCAAACGCTGGTCATTTGGCACCAACCATTACAGATGATGTTTGGCTTCCTGAACTGATCATTGCAGATTTTAGGTTGGCTTTCTGGGCTGGCTGATGCCAGCAATGGATCAGAGATTCATTTTTAACTACGATCTGGCCATCATTTACTTGTACCTTCAGTACCTTGTTAGGTAACTATTTAATAACCTATATATAATTCGTCATATATTTTTAAATATTTTACTTTTTATAATAATATTTTTAAGATAGTCTCATTTAACATTTTTGTTGTTTTTTAAAATCTCAAGTTAAAGAACAACTCTAGGTATTACTGTGGAAAAATACCTAGAACAAAGTTATTTAGCTTTCTCCTCAAGTCCTTCCAGATGTTAGCTTCATCTTGATTTAAAAATCTATTAAACCTGTCCTCCTCCCTTCCTTGCTTGCTTCCTTCTTTTACAATCCAGTCCAAAAGCCATTAAGTGGGGCTGGATGAGGTGGGTACCTATCTGAGGCAGCCTAGAGACAGCCCCTGCACAACAAGGAGGGCATCCACGTAGGAAAGTGGTCGTGGCATAAATAAATATATTGAGGATAATAGGAGCTAGGTTTATCACAATAGGAGAAGGAAGATTACAAAGATTAAAAGGAAACAATCTGAAATGAACCTTGTGATTTTGGATGGAAATTGGAGGTACTGGTATGAATTCATAGTTTTCAATATATTGATAAAGAAAGATAGATATAAATATATGTATACATACATGGTTACAGTCATAGATATAAATATACATATATTCTTTGGCTCTGTCCACTACGAGGGCATGGGAACAGCAATACCTCAAAATAACTAGAAAAGTAGATTTGAAATGTTTCCAACAGAAAGTAATGATAAATGTTTGAGGTGATGGATAGCCCAATTACCCAGATTTGATCACTACACATTGTATGTTTGTATCAAAAGATCACATGCATCTCATAAATATGTACAACTATTATGTATCCATAAAAATTAAAAAGAAAAATCACCACTTAGCAACCTTGTAATAATGATTGACTCAGCAAAAAATATCAATGGATGCTAAATCTAGTAAGTGAAGGGTTGATGAAGAACGGCATTTGCATAGAATGAATATATCACCCACAAAATACTTATTTTTCTCATTTTAAAGATCACATTTTATTTAACAATAGTTGACTTATAATTTAAGATGACAGACAACCATGCTTGCCAACACTCTCTATAGAAAATGTGTTGAAATAACAGTACAGACTTACAAATATGGAAAAAATTCATAAAAGCACTGGGTATGGGAAAGTGGGCAGTGGACCAATGCTAATAATAAATTCTGTAAAGATGGAAAATTGAATGGCATATTGGCTATCAAATCTGAATTAAGGATGTGATGCTTCAATCACTTTGGGGGCTACAATAGAAGTGGGAGTTACTGGTGAGGGCAGTGGGGGTATTCTTCGCATTGGAGACTCTTGAGTTTGGCAAGTACAAAGATCAAGATGAGCATGAGAGATTTATGGAATAACTCTACCTAAACTGCTATGGAAACTTGCCTTCCCCACCTCACCACTCCCCAGTCCTGTGGGCAGGAAGTAGATTTACCCTAAGGTAAATCTATAGAAATTGTCTTTTTCAAATTTTTTAAATTTTTTATTAATATATAATACTTGTACATATTTATGAGGTACATGTGATATTTTGATACGTGTATAGAATGTGTAATAATCAAGCCAGAGTATTTAGGACATCCATCACCTCAAGAATTTATCATTTCTGTGTATTCAGAACATTTCAAATCCTCTCTTCTATTTTGAAATACACATTACACTATTAGTAACTGTAGTCACCCTACCACGCTATTGAACATTAGAACTTATTCCTCCTGTCTACCAGTATGCTTGTACCCATTAACCTACCTCACTCACCATCACCACCCCCCCCCGCCATACATGCGCGCGCGCACGTGCACACACACACACACATCCCTCCCAGCCTCTGGAATTATCATTCTACTCTCTACCTCCATAAGATCTTTTGTAGCTCCCACATATGAGTGAGAACAAGCAATATCTGCCTTTCTGTGCCTGGCTTATTTCATTTTACGTAATGACCTCCTCAAAGGTTGGTTTCAAGGAAGGAAAGAATATCCTTTTTTACACCAGTTAGGAATTTGAATGCTCTTATCCTGGCCTGGCTCTAGGAATGACAATTGGGGCTAAAAGGCTTTAGAAAATACTTTTTCCCCCCTCACCAACAAAGCTTAGCTTTCAAATTACTGCTTTCTCTCAACTACAAACTAATCTTACTTTGGATTTTAAAAGTTGCATCTTTCTCTTACAAAATTTTCATTGTAAAATCCTAACCCAAGGCAAATGGATATTCTTGGCATGACAGGGGTTGTTCACACATGAAAAAATGCAAAAGGTATAATTATGTAATTTTTTAAATATTTAATACACATGTTTTGTCATCCTTTCTTTCTTACAATACTGTGCTTTTTACAGAGAACATACTGATTAAAGCTTCTGGAGAATAATACTGTCTCTCATTTTTCATGAAGTAAGAAAGCCAATTGATCTTCTAATCTCTTGTCTCCTTCTCCATTTTCTTTATTTTCCCACCCCATCTGGAACCTCAGCTGGACATCTCCCTTTTGAGTTATTTGGATCTAAGCTTCACTGTTCAACTATGATTTATACTTTGACATATCACTATATTCATAGTGATATTCCCTATATTCATAGGGAATTCCAATCAAGAAACTTACAGGAAGTAGAGTGTTCCAGTATAAAGATCTTATATTCTAGAACCCTCAAGACTTTTTCTTAAATCAAAAAGTCTCATTTGTTTCTCTCTTAAAAGCAATAATGTACATTATTAGATATATAAATTATAAGTCTCCACTCAAAAATCATGTACATAGAAAATGTCTTTAAATAATTAGACTATGAGACAGTCGTCAGAATACAAATGTGCTTAATTTATGCCTTAGTTAGGCTACAAGGAAGAATAGGATAAGAAAACAAAACAAGGTTGACATTTAGAATACCTTTGGGTTTTTCCCTAACTAGGATCTTAAGTAACACTGAAAGAATCTTCAGTGTGCCTTCTAAGGATTTTTCTTGCAATGAAACTGTGTATGACTTATGTCCCCTCTCAGAAATAGCTAGAGGACACGCTATTGTTCCTCTCATTCTCTCACAGAACAATTATGTTGGGCACATTCAAATCATGAGGAAAGATGAAATTCACAGATGCAATTCTATTTTTACTTAGGTAAGAAAATATTTTATTAACAATTTTAAACCTTGGATTTCCAATTAGGAGAGCATAAGAATCAAGATAAAATTATCATGTGTCATATGCCATATTATGTCATCTCTAAGCCACACAAGAACGAAGGATTATTATTGCTCTTTGAAATATGAAGAAACCAATGCTCAGAGAGGTGAATGAACAAATTCGAAGTCATACAGCTAGTAACCAGTAAGGCCAAGATTTTAGCGTGCAGAGATTTTCTTTTTCCACTACATGTCAGCTATTAATCTGGGGAGAGATGTTGATATATGTTCGTCTCTCCTCCACACTAAAATTTTCTACATGCCTCCTTTCAGAATGTAAGCAAAAGCTATAAGGTACCAGTGACTGCCAATATCTTTCACCCCTGTCTCCAATTCCACGGTGTAAGGACTGTCAAATCCCATCCAATGAACGTGAGGCCTCTCAGGATGTATATGGCTGACTTCGTGACAGAGAGAGTTAACTCATTCTTGGCCTTGCCACCATTTTCTGGAAGGTGATTTTTAAATATTCAAATGACTCTCTTATATAAAAGGAGGTGACATCATAGAGACATGGGACTGAGAAACAGTCAGGGTAGAAGCCCAAATACCAAATATCTCTTTCAAAGGAAATACAAGCAAGATAAATAATTTAGACAGCAGGAGTGAGTTGCAAGACACAATCTCTGATACCCAAATAGGCTGAGCCCTCAGCTGAAAAAGAAACCAATGAAAGTGGTAAGTAAAGAAGCAAGCATCCAAGGAATGAAGGATTTAACTCTGCAAAAAAATATGCCCTTTGTCAGAATGAGAACTGATACCAGGGCATTTGCCCAAGGACTATCTGTGATTCAACAAAGGAAAGACAGGCCCATGACTCATGAATCACATAGTAATCAGAGAGTCACATCCCAGACAGGAGGGGACAAGAAGAACAGGATATGTCACTCTGATTTAAGCTATTTTACTTTACTTCCTTAATGTCATGTTTCAGTTCTGCCTTTTTACTCCTTCTAAAAAAATGTGATAGACTACAAGAATGGCTCATTATGACAGTGAGAAGGAGGACGTGTGGTGAAAATGACTGTAAAGGGGAGAAATGCTCCTGTGTGTGTTTGTGTGTGTTTATGTGTCTAACAGAACAAGGACTTGGAAGGGAGAACCAAGTCAGGGCTGGGGGAGACCTGAGGCCTTCTGATTTCGAGATTGCTCTTTTCTAACCACCAAAGGAGGCAAGAAAAACTTCATCTTTCTCTGCTGAACCCCTTTTAATACAAGGACTTGTTCTGTAAAATTTGGATTTCGTCAAAAGGCCACACTCAAGGATGCTGAAGGCCACATGTGGCCCCAAGGCCACGGGTTCCCCACCCCTGCCCCAGGTTTGAGGCCTACCACTTATTTTTTAGGACAGGCAAAATTTAGACCATATTTATACTAAAATATTTTGTGTTTACTAAAATTCAAATTTAACTGTATTTTAAGTGTATGATGGATCTGTATATGTATTTTCTAGATTTACATTGTCATGAGTATGTGTGTGTTTTTTTGTGGGGGGAGAGCAGGAGAGGTTCATTGTTATGAATTCTTAAAGCCGTATAAACGGTAACATTTACTGAGGACTTAATATATGCCAGGCAATTTACTAAGTGCTTTCCATGGATTAGCTCACTAGATCCTCAGCAAGATTCCAGTGAGGTAGGTATTATTGTTGCTCCCATTTTACAGATGAAAGAACAAAAAATAAGGCAAAGAGAAATTAAGCAACTTTCCCAAGGTTACCCAAAAGTAAGTGGCCTAGCTGGGATTCAAATCTGAGTAGTGGAGCTCTGGCGTGTGGTCTATACAGCCCCTCCAAAGCTATAATTGGGAGAATGAACTTTACCTACACTCATTCCTTCATTTTATAACATTTAATCTACTAAAGATATCAGTACCACAGACCTCTTTTTAATTTGGTTTTGGAACTAGGAAAAAAGGCATTTCCCATAGGAAAACAATGCTACTTCATTATAATAAGCCATTAGCAGTTTCTGTGCTTAACCAGAGTTTTAAGAAAAAATCTTTAAGAGGGAATTTTTCCACGGGGCAGAGCATGACAACTAAGAGGTTAACCTCTGGGTTAGACATATTTGAATTTAATTTCTAGCTTTGCTTCTTACTAATTATATAACCTCAGGCAGGTTGACTTTTTGAACCTTAGTTTACAAAGTTGGTAACAGGGATATTGAGTTTTTACTCCAGAAATGGCTTCAGGCGAGTGGAACGTGTGTAGTCTCACACAGCGCGTTCCACTAGAGGGCCCCTGGCTGGGCTTAATGTTCCATTGTCACCATCTTGAAATTCTTAGTAATTTTATGCTTGGACATGCCTGTGGGAAGAGACGATCCCACTAGGTGACAGCACGAGCGTGTCGTTGTGGTCAGGCAACAGAGCCAACACCTCTGGGCTCAGGTCCTGCGTACAACAGGCAGGCAGCACAGTGGGCAGTTGTCCTGGTGGTCAGGTGTGCACATGCATTCCTGGGACAGGTCAGGGTGCTGCAGACCTGCGTGGGCTGCCAGGCTGGGAAGTGGGCCCAGGATGACAGCAGCAGTGGTGGCGATAGCAGCAGACACAGAAGCAGGAATGGCAGTGGCCTTGGAGAAATGAGGATCTCCGCGTGGGGGAAGGACTGAGATCACAGACAGAAAAGCACTTTGTCTGCTCCCAAAGCTGTCCCTGCAGTGGCTGCACAAATATTAACTCTCCAGGATGAGCACTGACGTAGGGACTGCCAGCATTTAAACAATAAACTTTGCCAGTAAATTATCACAAAATAAAAGCACACTCATGGACATTGTAACAAAGCACATCAAGAAGTTATTAGACTTCTTCCAAGAGTTTATGATTTCTGGTTTTTGAAAATGGCTGCAATATTGCAAAGCAAATATCCACATGCTTAGAAATAGAAATTAAGGGCCGGGCGTGGTAGGAAATATTTGCAAACTATTCATCTGACAGGGGATTAATATATGGAATATACAAGGAATTCAATTCAACAACAAAATAAAACCCTCCAAATAATTCCATGTAAAAATAGGCAATTGATCTGAATAGAAATCTTTCAAGAGAACATACAAATGGCCAATAGCTATATGAAAAAATGCTTAACATTACTAATTATCAAGAAAATGGGCCAGGCACGGTGGCTCATGCCTGTAATCCTAGCACTCTGGGAGGCCGAGGTGTGCAGATTGCTCGAGGTCAGGAGTTCAAAACCAGCCTGAGCAAGAGCGAGACCCCCATCTCTACTATAAATAGAAAGAAATTAATTGGCCAACTAATATATATAGAAAAAGTTAGCCGGGCATGGTGGCGCATGCCTGTAGTCCCAGCTACTCGGGAGGCTGAGGCAGGAGGATTGCTTGAGCCCAGGAGTTTGAGGTTGCTGTGAGCTAGGCTGACGCCACGGCACTCACTCTAGCCTGGGCAACAAAGGGAGACTCCATCTCAAAAAAAAAAAGGAATTATTTATTTTATGGTCTAAAATTATATCACCAAAAATTACATTTTTGCAATTTATTAATTTATATTGTTACTCATATACCATTACTATCTTTATGATGTATTATATGTTATAAAATATTTTTAAATGAAAAAATTTAAGAAGCCTTGTATTTTCATTTTTTAGTAGGCCACACAAATTACTTGGCGGGCCTGTTTCCGCTTTGTACAGCTCTTGAGCAGTCAAATAAGATTATCAATGTTAAAACACTTAGCTCAGCACCTATTACACAGGAAGTGCTTACTAAATGCTAAGTATTATTATTAAGCCCAAGAACAATCATTTCTCATATAATGTTTTTAACACCTTGGTTGAATTTTTAACTACTCCAGAGCAAAATCACTTTATACCACTTTATGTTAGGTAGCTGATGGAAAAGAACTGCATGCATGTTCAAGATTAAATATTTTGAGAGAAAAACGTATGTGAAGAAGTATGATTCAAGAGTAGTTTCTAGGCCAGGTGCAGTGGCTCATGCCTATAATCCTAGCACTCTGGGAGGCTTAGGAGGGCGGATTGCTCGAGGTCAGGAGTTCAAAACCAGCCTGAGCAAGAACGAGACCCCATCTCTACTAAAAATAGAAAGAAATTAACTGGCCAACTAAAATATATAGAAAAAAATCAGCCAGGCATGGTGGCACATGCCTGTAATCCCAGCTACTCGGGAGGCTGAGGCAGGAGGATCGCCTGAGCCCAGGAGTTTGAGGTTGCTGTGAGCTAGGCTGACACCATGGCACTCTAACCTGGGCAACAGAGTAAGACTCTGTCTCAAAAAAACAAAACAAAACAAAAAAAACAGTAGTTTCTGATTTAATTAAGTTTGCTGATTTCCAACTGTGGTACTGAGCACTTTTTGGTACCTCATGTCCTGATTCTTGCAGTGCTGTGAAGTATACTTTATTCTTGTTAAACTAGAGAGCAAACTGAGATCAGGAAGATTGAATAAACTTCTCAGGTCATAATATGAATAACAGAAATGGCACTGAAATCCAGTTATTATTACTTCCAAGTAGTTTTGTTTTTGTTACCTCTCAGTGCCTCACCTTCCCCACGGTTGGTGGAGGTACAATCTGTTTGCTTTGGTTAACATTCCCTCACTTTGGAGAGTACTGAAAAATGCTTGGATACCTTTAAAGAATTTACTTTGAACAGGTTAGAATTAAGAATGGCTTATTCTCTTGCTTCTTTTAGAAGCTCAATTTGCAGAAATAGTTCTTTCTTACAGCTACAATCCTTTATCCGGATCTCACTCCCTTCCAGCTCTGTTGGGTCACTGGCTCAACCTGGTTTGGAAATCGCTTGAATTCTAGACTGTAATTTTCCATAGAAGCCTCCTGATGATGTTCCAGATTGCCTGGCACCTACCACAGTAGTGTAGACCATAGAGGAAGGGCTCCCAGACTTCCTTGGAGGAAATCCTATAGATGCCTTTGCAGTGGCCGCCATGTTCACTTGCTGGGCCAGCCAGTTCCACTGGGAGGTGCCTGCTCCCAGTCCCTCATGGGGTTCTCAAACAGGACCTGACCGGATGTTGCCTCACTCTCTACCAAGCATCTCTTGCTTCCCACCTGGGGTTTTCCTGTTGCCTCTGAGACACTGTGGAGGTGCGCGGGCTAGCCCAGGGGGGTTCTGGGAGGCTGCAGACTACACACAGACAGGTGGCAGGTGGCGCTGACTTGCTTGCGCTCACTAACACACTCTACGCAATGTGACCGCCACTGTGGATGCTGTCATTGATGTTTGGGGATGGAGCCTCCAAAAACAATTGTATCCTGCATTGCTCTGCCCACTACAGGGGCAAGCTGCTAGAGGGGCCAGCTGGTACAACCCAAAAGTGTGTCATGGTAGATGCACCATAGGGTGAACTTTTTCCAGTGGCAGATGGAAGAAGGTGGATAAATTCTCCTTTCCTGTCCCTAATCAGATTATTCAGAAATACAGTAGCTCATATAGACTCTGCAAAGATATTCCACTAGCTCGACATAAAGCTCTAGCTAGGGTGCTAATGTACCAACCTTTCATGTGCTGTCCACCCCTTCTTGCTCTATTTTCCCTTTTCCCTCCATCCTTCTTCCCTAGAATTGCATACCACATAAAGTAAGTGGGGTTTTTTGCTGTTTTCTAGAAAATCTAGGCAGTTGGCCATCCTAAGATCTGCTACCATCAGTCCCTCCTCCTAGAGTCAAATCCTATTCCTCTAATTAAAAAGGATTAACAACAGTTTTAAATTATAGTAAGGGATCTTTTGGGGTTCACTTATAGTTCATTGATTGACGGACAAAAAGAGGAACAGAAGAGAGAACCACATTTACTGGACTCCGAGAAAGTAGAGGTTGTCCCACTTGGAGAGCTGTGACAAATTTCCTGACCCCAACTCCTGCACTTTGTAGGCAACAGTTGGTATGGTGGGTGGAAGTGACTTACACATGCAACTATTCAAGCCCCCAGCGCTGCAAATATACTTGATTTGCAAGAGGTGGAGCTTAGGAATTTTTAGCGATAGACATGTCAGAAATAACTCTGATGTAGCAACAGGAGAATACATGGATAAACATGTGCGATTATTTGTTTGCTTACTACTGGGATTTATATTCATGCGTACTATGCATTCTTTACCAATATCCAGAGCGAATTTGCTAATGTACTATGTTTAAAGAATTACAGCCAGATTTGGGAGAAGAAAAGAACTTAGCATGGCCACTCCTCTCACAGGAAGAAAATACAGTGAAAACAACCTTATCAAAGTTTGGGAAAGGGAAGTTCAGATGCATAAATTATTTTAGTGGAGCTATCAACCCTTCCCCTACAATCAGTGGCAATCTAATGGATTTGGGTCTACAGATGTCAGAGTAAAAGGGCAGGGAACCTAATAAACATGATAAGGGCTCAAATAATATGACAGTGATAGTAAAAATTCAGGAGTCTTCTGATATAATACTATATATTGAGTATTTGGGGTCACATTAATGTTTATCAAATGCTAAATATATCCTTTGATCATCTGATTGATTAACAAATTAGAACAGATTTTGTTTCTATTACACGTCTAGGTAATCTCATGACATATGTTCTCTGTCTTGAAGTTGTACAAGTTCAAAATGAATTGGTAGTAGATGAGCAGGCATCTGAGTGACAACACACATTACCTAATCTTACATAATATGCTAGAGGTTTAACTTGTTTGGGGTTAGAGGAAGCTTTGATTAATGTCTTTATCATTTGAGCACTGAAGGGAATAGCTATGTTATGTACTCGTATCTCAAAGCAATGCTCTTTCACATTTAAGCTGCACCCTTTTAGGATAAAGCCTTACATTTTCCTCTTATGTGTCTCATTGCAGTTGGCCCAATTCTTCTGTGGCATCTCATTTATTAATAAAAAGTTTCATTTCAGGAAAGGAGCCAATGATGACTATAAAGAGGAAGTCAAGAATCTTCTAATGCT